>JAKVIS010002772.1:0-20709 GCA_033119425.1 Bufotes viridis | reverse complement strand
TAAAAGTGCTCATAAACTAGGTTTTGTCCTTGCTGACTTATGTGGTTGCAATCCAACCCTTGCCAACATTTCTTATTCATTGAAATGACAGATGTGTTTATCTCGTAATCAAAATGGCTGCCTCCAGAAAATCAATATGGCAGCCTCCATTAAAATTTCAATAGACAGAACACTGAGCGTGTCACAATGGTACCTCTTCAGCATACATGGATGATGACATCACAATGGACCCTTGCTGTTTTCTCTCCCTGGCAGCAGCCATGATGCTTTATTCTTCAGTCAGGTGTGGATCCATGCACCTCAACAGGTAAGGGCACCAATCAACAGGTAAGGGCACGTTTTGTGTGTGTCAAACGAAGGTGTCAGATTATGGAAGATTTGTTTGAGGGAACAAGTGGCGCTTTCTGTGCAGATTGAATACTGTCCAGTGTCTATTAGCAAGCCCAGAACACAAAAAGCCTTCTTAACTGTTCCTGATGGTATGGAAAATGAACTCTTAGAGTAACTCTCATGCCCTCTTTCGCAACACAGGAATAGAAAGTGGCCAAGACAGAGCTAAGCCTTTTCTGTTTCTGCTTTTTTGGCCGCTGAAATGCAGATGCAGTTCAGCTTAGCTTCTGCAACTCACCACCTCTCATGAGATACCATACCTTGTATGCATTTTTGGAGTTGGCAGAATGAGAATGCACCAGCCTGTCCAATCAAAGTTCTGTGCTAGCACTAAATGAACTTAGCACCTCTGTAACTGCCCTACATGCTGCAGGAATCCAAAAGCAGGTTCCAACCCAGTATTTTAATGCAGCTATAGTGAAAAGTGCTCATAAACTAGGTTTTGTCCTTGCTGACTTATGTGGTTGCAATCCAATCCCTTGCCAACATTTCTTATTCATTGAAATGACAGCTGTGTTTATCTGCAAATCAAAATGGCTGCCTCCAGAAAATCAATATGGCAGCCTCCATAAAATTTCAATAGACAGAACACTGAGCGTGTCACAATGGTACCCTTCAGCATACATGGATGATGACATCACAATGGACCCTTACTGTTTTCCTCCCTGGCAGCAGCCATGATGCTTCATTCTTCAGTCAGGTGTGGATCCATGCACCTCAACAGGTAAGGGCACCAATCAACAGGTAAGGGCACGTTTTTGTGTGTGTCAAACGAAGGTGTCAGATTATGGAAGATTTGTTTGAGGGAACAAGTGGCGCTTCTGTGCAGATTGGAATACTGTCCAGTGTCTATTAGCAAGCCCAGAACACAAAAGCCTTCTTAACTGTTCCTGATGGTATGGAAAATGAACTCTTAGAGTAACCTCGTTACCCGCTTCGCAACACAGGAATAGAAAGTGGCCAAGACAGAGCTAAGCCTTTTCTGTTTCTGCTTTTTGGCCGCTGAAATGCAGGTGCAGTTCAGCTTAGCTTCTGCAACTCACCACCTCTCATGAGATACCATACATTTTATGCATTTTTGGCAGAATGAGAATGCACCAGCCTGTCCAATCAAAGTTCTGTGCTAGCACTAAATGAACTTAGCACCTCTGTAACTGCCCTACATGCTGCAGGAATCCAAAAGCAGGTTCCAACCCAGTATTTTAATGCAGCTATAGTGAAAAGTGCTCATAAACTAGGTTTTGTCCTTGCTGACTTATGTGGTTGCAATCCAATCCCTTGCCAACATTTCTTATTCATTGAAATGACAGATGTGTTTATCTGCAAATCAAAATGGCTGCCTCCAGAAAATCAATATGGCAGCCTCCATAAAAATTTCAATAGACAGAACACTGAGCGTGTCACAATGGTACCCTTCAGCATACATGGATGATGACATCACAATGGACCCTTGCTGTTTTCCTCCCTGGCAGCAGCCATGATGCTTCATTCTTCAGTCAGGTGTGGATCCATGCACCTCAACAGGTAAGGGCACCAATCAACAGGTAAGGGCACGTTTTTGTGTGTGTCAAACGAAGGTGTCAGATTATGGAAGATTTGTTTGAGGGAACAAGTGGCGCTTCTGTGCAGATTGGAATACTGTCCAGTGTCTATTAGCAAGCCCAGAACACAAAAGCCTTCTTAACTGTTCCTGATGGTATGGAAAAATGAACTCTTAGAGTAACTCTCGTTACCCGCTTCGCAACACAGGAATAGAAAGTGGCCAAGACAGAGCTAAGCCTTTTCTGTTTCTTGCTTTTTGGCCGCTGAAATGCAGGTGCAGTTCAGCTTAGCTTCTGCAACTCACCACCTCTCATGAGATACCATACATTTTATGCATTTTTTGGCAGAATGAGAATGCACCAGCCTGTCCAATCAAAGTTCTGTGCTAGCACTAAATGAACTTAGCACCTCTGTAACTGCCCTACATGCTGCAGGAATCCAAAAGCAGGTTCCAACCCAGTATTTTAATGCAGCTATAGTGAAAAGTGCTCATAAACTAGGTTTTGTCCTTGCTGACTTATGTGGTTGCAATCCAATCCCTTGCCAACATTTCTTATTCATTGAAATGACAGCTGTGTTTATCTGCAAATCAAAATGGCTGCCTCCAGAAAATCAATATGGCAGCCTCCATAAAAATTTCAATAGACAGAACACTGAGCGTGTCACAATGGTACCCTTCAGCATACATGGATGATGACATCACAATGGACCCTTGCTGTTTTCCTCCCTGGCAGCAGCCATGATGCTTCATTCTTCAGTCAGGTGTGGATCCATGCACCTCAACAGGTAAGGGCACCAATCAACAGGTAAGGGCACGTTTTTGTGTGTGTCAAACGAAAGTGTCAGATTATGGAAGATTTGTTTGAGGGAACAAGTGGCGCTTCTGTGCAGATTGGAATACTGTCCAGTGTCTATTAGCAAGCCCAGAACACAAAAGCCTTCTTAACTGTTCCTGATGGTATGGAAAAATGAACTCTTAGAGTAACCTCGTTGCCCCTTTCGCAACACAGGAATAGAAAGTGGCCAAGACAGAGCTAAGCCTTTTCTGTTTCTGCTTTTTGGCCGCTGAAATGCAGATGCAGTTCAGCTTAGCTTCTGCAACTCACCACCTCTCATGAGATACCATACATTTTATGCATTTTTGAGTTGGCAGAATGAGAATGCACCAGCCTGTCCAATCAAAGTTCTGTGCTAGCACTAAATGAACTTAGCACCTCTGTAACTGCCCTACATGCTGCAGGAATCCAAAAGCAGGTTCCAACCCAGTATTTTAATGCAGCTATAGTGAAAAGTGCTCATAAACTAGGTTTTGTCCTTGCTGACTTATGTGGTTGCAATCCAATCCCTTGCCAACATTTCTTATTCATTGAAATGACAGCTGTGTTTATCTGCAAATCAAAATGGCTGCCTCCAGAAAATCAATATGGCAGCCTCCATAACAATTTCAATAGACAGAACACTGAGCGTGTCACAATGGTACCCTTCAGCATACATGGATGATGACATCACAATGGACCCTTACTGTTTTCCTCCTGGCAGCAGCCATGATGCTTCATTCTTCAGTCAGGTGTGGATCCATGCACCTCAACAGGTAAGGGCACCAATCAACAGGTAAGGGCACGTTTTGTGTGTGTCAAACGAAGGTGTCAGATTATGGAAGATTTGTTTGAGGGAACAAGTGGCGCTTCTGTGCAGATTGAATACTGTCCAGCGTCTATTAGCAAGCCCAGAACACAAAAGCCTTCTTAACTGTTCCTGATGGTATGGAAAAATAAACTCTTAGAGTAACCTCAGGTCTACCCGCAGCAACACAGGAATAGAAAGTGGCCAAGACAGAGCTAAGCCTTTTCTGTTTCTGCTTTTTGGCCGCTGAAATGCAGGTGCAGTTCAGCTTAGCTTCTGCAACTCACCACCTCCTCATGAGATACCATACATTTTATGCATTTTTGGCAGAATGAGAATGCACCAGGCCTGTCCAATCAAAGTTCCGTGCTAGCACTAAATGAACTTAGCACTCTCTGTAACTGCCCTACATGCTGCAGGAATCCAAAAGCAGGTTCCAACCCAGCATTTTAATGCAGCTGTAGTTAAAATTGCTCATAAACTAGGTTTTGTCCTTGCTGACTTCTTGTGGTTGCAATCCAATCCCTTGCCAACATTTCTTATTCATTGAACTGACAGCTGTGTTTAAATGCAAATCAAAATGGCTGCCTCCAGAAAATCAATATGGCAGCCTCCATAAAAATTTCAATAGACAGAACACTGAGCGTGTCACAATGGTACCCTTCAGCATACATGGATGATGACATCACAATGGACCCTTTGCTGTTTTCCCTCCCTGGCAGCAGCCATGATGCTTCATTCTTCAGTCAGGTGTGGATCCATGCACCTCAACAGGTAAGGGCACCAATCAACAGGTAAGGGCACGTTTTTGTGTGTGTCAAACGAAGGTGTCAGATTATGGAAGATTTGTTTGAGGGAACAAGTGGCGCTTCTGTGCAGATTGGAATACTGTCCAGTGTCTATTAGCAAGCCCAGAACACAAAAGCCTTCTTAACTGTTCCTGATGGTATGGAAAATGAACTCTTAGAGTAACTCTGTTGCCCTCTTTCGCACATACAGGAATAGAAAGTGGCCAAGACAGAGCTAAGCCTTTTCTGTTTCTTGCTTTTTGGCCGCTGAAATGCAGGTGCAGTTCAGCTTAGCTTCTGCAACTCACCACCTCTCATGAGATACCATATTTTTTTATGCATTTTTGGCAGAATGAGAATGCACCAGCCTGTCCAATCAAAGTTCTGTGCTAGCACTAAATGAACTTAGCACCTCTGTAACTGCCCTACATGCTGCAGGAATCCAAAAGCAGGTTCCAACCCAGTATTTTAATGCAGCTATAGTGAAAAAGTGCTCATAAACTATGTTTTGTCCTTGCTGACTTCTGTGGTTGCAATCCAATCCCTTGCCAACATTTCTTATTCATTGAAATGACAGCTGTGTTTATCTGCAAATCAAAATGGCTGCCTCCAGAAAATCAATATGGCAGCCTCCATTAAAATTTCAATAGACAGAACACTGAGCGTGTCACAATGGTACCCTTCAGCATACATGGATGATGACATCACAATGGACTCTTTCTGTTTTCCTCCCTGGCAGCAGCCATGATGCTTCATTCTTCAGTCAGGTGTGGATCCATGCACCTCAACAGGTAAGGGCACCAATCAACAGGTAAGGGCACGTTTTTGTGTGTGTCAAACGAAAGTGTCAGATTATGGAAGATTTGTTTGAGGGAACAAGTGGCGCTTCTGTGCAGATTGGAATACTGTCCAGTGTCTATTAGCAAGCCCAGAACACAAAAGCCTTCTTAACTGTTCCTGATGGTATGGAAAAATGAACTCTTAGAGTAACTCTCGTTGCCCTCTTTCGCAACACAGGAATAGAAAGTGGCCAAGACAGAGCTAAGCCTTTTCTGTTTCTTGCTTTTTGGCCGCTGAAATGCAGGTGCAGTTCAGCTTAGCTTCTGTTTCTTGCTTTTTGGCCGCTGAAATGCAGATGCAGTTCAGCTTAGCTTCTGCAACTCACCACCTCTCATGAGATACCATACCTTTTATGCATTTTTGGAGTTGGCAGAATGAGAATGCACCAGCCTGTCCAATCAAAGTTCTGTGCCAGCACTAAATGAACTTAGCACCTCTGTAACTGCCCTACATGCTGCAGGAATCCAAAAGCAGGTTCCAACCCAGCGTGTCACAATGGTACCCTTCAGCATACATGGATGATGACATCACAATGGACCCTTGCTGTTTTCCTCCCTGGCAGCAGCCATGATGCTTCATTCTTCAGTCAGGTGTGGAGCAATACAGGAATAGAAAGTGGCCAAGACAGAGCTAAGCCTTTTCTGTTTCTTGCTTTTTGGTCGCTGAAATGCAGGTGCAGTTCAGCTTAGCTTCTGCAACTCACCACCTCTCATGAGATACCATACCTTTTATGCATTTTTGGAGTTGGCAGAATGAGAATGCACCAGCCTGTCCAATCAAAGTTCTGTGCTAGCACTAAATGAACTTAGCACCTCTGTAACTGCCCTACATGCTGCAGGAATCCAAAAGCAGGTTCCAACCCAGTATTTTAATGCAGCTATAGTGAAAAGTGCTCATAAACTATGTTTTGTCCTTGCTGACTTCTGTGGTTGCAATCCAATCCCTTGCCAACATTTCTTATTCATTGAAATGACAGCTGTGTTTATCTGCAAATCAAAATGGCTGCCTCCAGAAAATCAATATGGCAGCCTCCATTAAAATTTCAATAGACAGAACACTGAGCGTGTCACAATGGTACCCTTCAGCATACATGGATGATGACATCACAATGGACTCTTGCTGTTTTCCTCCCTGGCAGCAGCCATGATGCTTCATTCTTCAGTCAGGTGTGGATCCATGCACCTCAACAGGTAAGGGCACCAATCAACAGGTAAGGGCACGTTTTTGTGTGTGTCAAACGAAAGTGTCAGATTATGGAAGATTTGTTTGAGGGAACAAGTGGCGCTTCTGTGCAGATTGGAATACTGTCCAGTGTCTATTAGCAAGCCCAGAACACAAAAGCCTTCTTAACTGTTCCTGATGGTATGGAAAAATGAACTCTTAGAGTAACTCTCGTTGCCCTCTTTCGCAACACAGGAATAGAAAGTGGCCAAGACAGAGCTAAGCCTTTTCTGTTTCTTGCTTTTTGGCCGCTGAAATGCAGATGCAGTTCAGCTTAGCTTCTGCAACTCACCACCTCTCATGAGATACCATACCTTGTATGCATTTTTGGAGTTGGCAGAATGAGAATGCACCAGCCTGTCCAATCAAAGTTCTGTGCTAGCACTAAATGAACTTAGCACCTCTGTAACTGCCCTACATGCTGCAGGAATCCAAAAGCAGGTTCCAACCCAGTATTTTAATGCAGCTATAGTGAAAAGTGCTCATAAACTAGGTTTTGTCCTTGCTGACTTATGTGGTTGCAATCCAATCCCTTGCCAACATTTCTTATTCATTGAAATGACAGATGTGTTTATCTGCAAATCAAAATGGCTGCCTCCAGAAAATCAATATGGCAGCCTCCATAAAATTTCAATAGACAGAACACTGAGCGTGTCACAATGGTACCCTTCAGCATACATGGATGATGACATCACAATGGACTCTTGCTGTTTTCCTCCCTGGCAGCAGCCATGATGCTTCATTCTTCAGTCAGGTGTGGATCCATGCACCTCAACAGGTAAGGGCACCAATCAACAGGTAAGGGCACGTTTTTGTGTGTGTCAAACGAAAGTGTCAGATTATGGAAGATTTGTTTGAGGGAACAAGTGGCGCTTCTGTGCAGATTGGAATACTGTCCAGTGTCTATTAGCAAGCCCAGAACACAAAAGCCTTCTTAACTGTTCCTGATGGTATGGAAAAATGAACTCTTAGAGTAACTCTCGTTGCCCTCTTTCGCAACACAGGAATAGAAAGTGGCCAAGACAGAGCTAAGCCTTTTCTGTTTCTTTCTTTTTGGCCGCTGAAATGCAGGTGCAGTTCAGCTTAGCTTCTGCAACTCACCACCTCTCATGAGATACCATACATTTTATGCATTTTTGGCAGAATAAGAATGCACCAGCCTGTCCAATCAAAGTTCCGTGCTAGCACTAAATGAACTTAGCACCTCTGTAACTGCCCTACATGCTGCAGGAATCCAAAAGCAGGTTCCAACCCAGTATTTTAATGCAGCTGTAGTTAAAAGTGCTCATAAACTAGGTTTTGTCCTTGCTGACTTATGTGGTTGCAATCCAATCCCTTGCCAACATTTCTTATTCATTGAAATGACAGATGTGTTTATCTGCAAATCAAAATGGCTGCCTCCAGAAAATCAATATGGCAGCCTCCATTAAAATTTCAATAGACAGAACACTGAGCGTGTCACAATGGTACCCTTCAGCATACATGGATGATGACATCACAATGGACCCTTGCTGTTTTCCTCCCTGGCAGCGGCCATGATGCTTTATTCTTCAGTCAGGTGTGGATCCATGCACCTCAACAGGTAAGGGCACCAATCAACAGGTAAGGGCACGTTTTTGTGTGTGTCAAACGAAGGTGTCAGATTATGGAAGATTTGTTTGAGGGAACAAGTGGCGCTTCTGTGCAGATTGGAATACTGTCCAGTGTCTATTAGCAAGCCCAGAACACAAAATCCTTCTTAACTGTTCCTGATGGTATGGAAAAATGAACTCTTAGAGTAACTCTCGTTGCCCTCTTTCGCAACACAGGAATAGAAAGTGGCCAAGACAGAGCTAAGCCTGTTCTGTTTCTTGCTTTTTGGCCGCTGAAATGCAGATGCAGTTCAGCTTAGCTTCTGCAACTCACCACCTCTCATGAGATACCATACCTTGTATGCATTTTTGGAGTTGGCAGAATGAGAATGCACCAGCCTGTCCAATCAAAGTTCTGTGCTAGCACTAAATGAACTTAGCACCTCTGTAACTGCCCTACATGCTGCAGGAATCCAAAAGCAGGTTCCAACTCCAGTATTTTAATGCAGCTATAGTGAAAAGTGCTCATAAACTAGGTTTTGTCCTTGCTGACTTATGTGGTTGCAATCCAATCCCTTGCCAACATTTCTTATTCATTGAAATGACAGCTGTGTTTATCTGCAAATCAAAATGGCTGCCTCCAGAAAATCAATATGGCAGCCTCCATAACAATTTCAATAGACAGAACACTGAGCGTGTCACAATGGTACCCTTCAGCATACATGGATGATGACATCACAATGGACCCTTACTGTTTTCCTCCCTGGCAGCAGCCATGATGCTTCATTCTTCAGTCAGGTGTGGATCCATGCACCTCAACAGGTAAGGGCACCAATCAACAGGTAAGGGCACGTTTTTGTGTGTGTCAAACGAAGGTGTCAGATTATGGAAGATTTGTTTGAGGGAACAAGTGGCGCTTCTGTGCAGATTGGAATACTGTCCAGTGTCTATTAGCAAGCCCAGAACACAAAAGCCTTCTTAACTGTTCCTGATGGTATGGAAAAATAAACTCTTAGAGTAACCCTCGTTACCCGCTTCGCAACACAGGAATAGAAAGTGGCCAAGACAGAGCTAAGCCTTTTCTGTTTCTTGCTTTTTGGCCGCTGAAATGCAGGTGCAGTTCAGCTTAGCTTCTGCAACTCACCACCTCTCATGAGATACCATACATTTTATGCATTTTTGGCAGAATGAGAATGCACCAGCCTGTCCAATCAAAGTTCTGTGCTAGCACTAAATGAACTTAGCACCTCTGTAACTGCCCTACATGCTGCAGGAATCCAAAAGCAGGTTCCAACCCAGTATTTTAATGCAGCTATAGTGAAAAGTGCTCATAAACTAGGTTTTGTCCTTGCTGACTTATGTGGTTGCAATCCAATCCCTTGCCAACATTTCTTATTCATTGAAATGACAGATGTGTTTATCTGCAAATCAAAATGGCTGCCTCCAGAAAATCAATATGGCAGCCTCCATAAAAATTTCAATAGACAGAACACTGAGCGTGTCACAATGGTACCCTTCAGCATACATGGATGATGACATCACAATGGACTCTTGCTGTTTTCCTCCCTGGCAGCAGCCATGATGCTTCATTCTTCAGTCAGGTGTGGATCCATGCACCTCAACAGGTAAGGGCACCAATCAACAGGTAAGGGCACGTTTTTGTGTGTGTCAAACGAAGGTGTCAGATTATGGAAGATTTGTTTGAGGGAACAAGTGGCGCTTCTGTGCAGATTGGAATACTGTCCAGTGTCTATTAGCAAGCCCAGAACACAAAAGCCTTCTTAACTGTTCCTGATGGTATGGAAAAATGAACTCTTAGAGTAACCCTCGTTACCTCTTTCGCAACACAGGAATAGAAAGTGGCCAAGACAGAGCTAAGCCTTTTCTGTTTCTTGCTTTTTGGCCGCTGAAATGCAGGTGCAGTTCAGCTTAGCTTCTGCAACTCACCACCTCTCATGAGATACCATACATTTTATGCATTTTTGGCAGAATGAGAATGCACCAGCCTGTCCAATCAAAGTTCTGTGCTAGCACTAAATGAACTTAGCACCTCTGTAACTGCCCTACATGCTGCAGGAATCCAAAAGCAGGTTCCAACCCAGTATTTTAATGCAGCTATAGTGAAAAGTGCTCATAAACTAGGTTTTGTCCTTGCTGACTTATGTGGTTGCAATCCAATCCCTTGCCAACATTTCTTATTCATTGAAATGACAGCTGTGTTTATCTGCAAATCAAAATGGCTGCCTCCAGAAAATCAATATGGCAGCCTCCATAAAAATTTCAATAGACAGAACACTGAGCGTGTCACAATGGTACCCTTCAGCATACATGGATGATGACATCACAATGGACCCTTGCTGTTTTCCTCCCTGGCAGCAGCCATGATGCTTCATTCTTCAGTCAGGTGTGGATCCATGCACCTCAACAGGTAAGGGCACCAATCAACAGGTAAGGGCACGTTTTTGTGTGTGTCAAACGAAAGTGTCAGATTATGGAAGATTTGTTTGAGGGAACAAGTGGCGCTTCTGTGCAGATTGGAATACTGTCCAGTGTCTATTAGCAAGCCCAGAACACAAAAGCCTTCTTAACTGTTCCTGATGGTATGGAAAAATGAACTCTTAGAGTAACTCTCGTTGCCCTCTTTCGCAACACAGGAATAGAAAGTGGCCAAGACAGAGCTAAGCCTTTTCTGTTTCTTGCTTTTTGGCCGCTGAAATGCAGGTGCAGTTCAGCTTAGCTTCTGCAACTCACCACCTCTCATGAGATACCATACATTTTATGCATTTTTTGGCAGAATGAGAATGCACCAGCCTGTCCAATCAAAGTTCTGTGCTAGCACTAAATGAACTTAGCACCTCTGTAACTGCCCTACATGCTGCAGGAATCCAAAAGCAGGTTCCAACCCAGTATTTTAATGCAGCTATAGTGAAAAGTGCTCATAAACTAGGTTTTGTCCTTGCTGACTTCTGTGGTTGCAATCCAATCCCTTGCCAACATTTCTTATTCATTGAAATGACAGATGTGTTTATCTGCAAATCAAAATGGCTGCCTCCAGAAAATCAATATGGCAGCCTCCATTAAAATTTCAATAGACAGAACACTGAGCGTGTCACAATGGTACCCTTCAGCATACATGGATGATGACATCACAATGGACCCTTGCTGTTTTCCTCCCTGGCAGCAGCCATGATGCTTCATTCTTCAGTCAGGTGTGGATCCATGCACCTCAACAGGTAAGGGCACCAATCAACAGGTAAGGGCACGTTTTTGTGTGTGTCAAGCGAAGGTGTCAGATTATGGAAGATTTGTTTGAGGGAACAAGTGGCGCTTCTGTGCAGATTGGAATACTGTCCAGTGTCTATTAGCAAGCCCAGAACACAAAAGCCTTCTTAACTGTTCCTGATGGTATGGAAAAATGAACTCTTAGAGTAACCCTCGTTGCCCTCTTTCGCAACACAGGAATAGAAAGTGGCCAAGACAGAGCTAAGCCTTTTCTGTTTCTTGCTTTTTGGCCGCTGAAATGCAGGTGCAGTTCAGCTTAGCTTCTGCAACTCACCACCTCTCATGAGATACCATACATTTTATGCATTTTTTGGCAGAATGAGAATGCACCAGCCTGTCCAATCAAAGTTCTGTGCTAGCACTAAATGAACTTAGCACCTCTGTAACTGCCCTACATGCTGCAGGAATCCAAAAGCAGGTTCCAACCCAGTATTTTTAATGCAGCTATAGTGAAAAGTGCTCATAAACTAGGTTTTGTCCTTGCTGACTTATGTGGTTGCAATCCAATCCCTTGCCAACATTTCTTATTCATTGAAATGACAGATGTGTTTATCTGCAAATCAAAATGGCTGCCTCCAGAAAATCAATATGGCAGCCTCCATAAAAATTTCAATAGACAGAACACTGAGCGTGTCACAATGGTACCCTTCAGCATACATGGATGATGACATCACAATGGACCCTTGCTGTTTTCCTCCCTGGCAGCAGCCATGATGCTTCATTCTTCAGTCAGGTGTGGATCCATGCACCTCAACAGGTAAGGGCACCAATCAACAGGTAAGGGCACGTTTTTGTGTGTGTCAAACGAAGGTGTCAGATTATGGAAGATTTGTTTGAGGGAACAAGTGGCGCTTCTGTGCAGATTGGAATACTGTCCAGTGTCTATTAGCAAGCCCAGAACACAAAAGCCTTCTTAACTGTTCCTGATGGTATGGAAAAATGAACTCTTAGAGTAACTCTCGTTGCCCTCTTTCGCAACACAGGAATAGAAAGTGGCCAAGACAGAGCTAAGCCTTTTCTGTTTCTTGCTTTTTGGCCGCTGAAATGCAGGTGCAGTTCAGCTTAGCTTCTGCAACTCACCACCTCTCATGAGATACCATACATTTTATGCATTTTTGGCAGAATGAGAATGCACCAGCCTGTCCAATCAAAGTTCTGTGCTAGCACTAAATGAACTTAGCACCTCTGTAACTGCCCTACATGCTGCAGGAATCCAAAAGCAGGTTCCAACCCAGTATTTTAATGCAGCTATAGTGAAAAGTGCTCATAAACTAGGTTTTGTCCTTGCTGACTTATGTGGTTGCAATCCAATCCCTTGCCAACATTTCTTATTCATTGAAATGACAGCTGTGTTTATCTGCAAATCAAAATGGCTGCCTCCAGAAAATCAATATGGCAGCCTCCATTAAAATTTCAATAGACAGAACACTGAGCGTGTCACAATGGTACCCTTCAGCATACATGGATGATGACATCACAATGGACCCTTGCTGTTTTCCTCCCTGGCAGCAGCCATGATGCTTCATTCTTCAGTCAGGTGTGGATCCATGCACCTCAACAGGTAAGGGCACCAATCAACAGGTAAGGGCACGTTTTTGTGTGTGTCAAGCGAAGGTGTCAGATTATGGAAGATTTGTTTGAGGGAACAAGTGGCGCTTCTGTGCAGATTGGAATACTGTCCAGTGTCTATTAGCAAGCCCAGAACACAAAAGCCTTCTTAACTGTTCCTGATGGTATGGAAAAATAAACTCTTAGAGTAACCCTCGTTACCCGCTTTCGCAACACAGGAATAGAAAGTGGCCAAGACAGAGCTAAGCCTTTTCTGTTTCTTGCTTTTTGGCCGCTGAAATGCAGGTGCAGTTCAGCTTAGCTTCTGCAACTCACCACCTCTCATGAGATACCATACATTTTATGCATTTTTGGCAGAATGAGAATGCACCAGCCTGTCCAATCAAAGTTCTGTGCTAGCACTAAATGAACTTAGCACCTCTGTAACTGCCCTACATGCTGCAGGAATCCAAAAGCAGGTTCCAACCCAGTATTTTAATGCAGCTATAGTGAAAAGTGCTCATAAACTAGGTTTTGTCCTTGCTGACTTATGTGGTTGCAATCCAATCCCTTGCCAACATTTCTTATTCATTGAAATGACAGATGTGTTTATCTGCAAATCAAAATGGCTGCCTCCAGAAAATCAATATGGCAGCCTCCATAAAAATTTCAATAGACAGAACACTGAGCGTGTCACAATGGTACCCTTCAGCATACATGGATGATGACATCACAATGGACCCTTGCTGTTTTCCTCCCTGGCAGCAGCCATGATGCTTCATTCTTCAGTCAGGTGTGGATCCATGCACCTCAACAGGTAAGGGCACCAATCAACAGGTAAGGGCACGTTTTTGTGTGTGTCAAACGAAGGTGTCAGATTATGGAAGATTTGTTTGAGGGAACAAGTGGCGCTTCTGTGCAGATTGGAATACTGTCCAGTGTCTATTAGCAAGCCCAGAACACAAAAGCCTTCTTAACTGTTCCTGATGGTATGGAAAAATGAACTCTTAGAGTAACCCTCGTTACCCGCTTTCGCAACACAGGAATAGAAAGTGGCCAAGACAGAGCTAAGCCTTTTCTGTTTCTTGCTTTTTGGCCGCTGAAATGCAGGTGCAGTTCAGCTTAGCTTCTGCAACTCACCACCTCTCATGAGATACCATACATTTTATGCATTTTTGGCAGAATGAGAATGCACCAGCCTGTCCAATCAAAGTTCTGTGCTAGCACTAAATGAACTTAGCACCTCTGTAACTGCCCTACATGCTGCAGGAATCCAAAAGCAGGTTCCAACCCAGTATTTTAATGCAGCTATAGTGAAAAGTGCTCATAAACTAGGTTTTGTCCTTGCTGACTTATGTGGTTGCAATCCAATCCCTTGCCAACATTTCTTATTCATTGAAATGACAGCTGTGTTTATCTGCAAATCAAAATGGCTGCCTCCAGAAAATCAATATGGCAGCCTCCATAAAAATTTCAATAGACAGAACACTGAGCGTGTCACAATGGTACCCTTCAGCATACATGGATGATGACATCACAATGGACCCTTGCTGTTTTCCTCCCTGGCAGCAGCCATGATGCTTCATTCTTCAGTCAGGTGTGGATCCATGCACCTCAACAGGTAAGGGCACCAATCAACAGGTAAGGGCACGTTTTTGTGTGTGTCAAACGAAGGTGTCAGATTATGGAAGATTTGTTTGAGGGAACAAGTGGCGCTTCTGTGCAGATTGGAATACTGTCCAGTGTCTATTAGCAAGCCCAGAACACAAAAGCCTTCTTAACTGTTCCTGATGGTATGGAAAAATGAACTCTTAGAGTAACTCTCGTTGCCCTCTTTCGCAACACAGGAATAGAAAGTGGCCAAGACAGAGCTAAGCCTTTTCTGTTTCTTGCTTTTTGGCCGCTGAAATGCAGGTGCAGTTCAGCTTAGCTTCTGCAACTCACCACCTCTCATGAGATACCATACATTTTATGCATTTTTGGCAGAATGAGAATGCACCAGCCTGTCCAATCAAAGTTCTGTGCTAGCACTAAATGAACTTAGCACCTCTGTAACTGCCCTACATGCTGCAGGAATCCAAAAGCAGGTTCCAACCCAGTATTTTAATGCAGCTATAGTGAAAAGTGCTCATAAACTAGGTTTTGTCCTTGCTGACTTATGTGGTTGCAATCCAATCCCTTGCCAACATTTCTTATTCATTGAAATGACAGCTGTGTTTATCTGCAAATCAAAATGGCTGCCTCCAGAAAATCAATATGGCAGCCTCCATAAAAATTTCAATAGACAGAACACTGAGCGTGTCACAATGGTACCCTTCAGCATACATGGATGATGACATCACAATGGACCCTTGCTGTTTTCCTCCCTGGCAGCAGCCATGATGCTTCATTCTTCAGTCAGGTGTGGATCCATGCACCTCAACAGGTAAGGGCACCAATCAACAGGTAAGGGCACGTTTTTGTGTGTGTCAAACGAAAGTGTCAGATTATGGAAGATTTGTTTGAGGGAACAAGTGGCGCTTCTGTGCAGATTGGAATACTGTCCAGTGTCTATTAGCAAGCCCAGAACACAAAAGCCTTCTTAACTGTTCCTGATGGTATGGAAAAATGAACTCTTAGAGTAACTCTCGTTGCCCTCTTTCGCAACACAGGAATAGAAAGTGGCCAAGACAGAGCTAAGCCTTTTCTGTTTCTTGCTTTTTGGCCGCTGAAATGCAGATGCAGTTCAGCTTAGCTTCTGCAACTCACCACCTCTCATGAGATACCATACCTTTTATGCATTTTGGGTTGGCAGAATGAGAATGCACCAGCCTGTCCAATCAAAGTTCTGTGCTAGCACTAAATGAACTTAGCACCTCTGTAACTGCCCTACATGCTGCAGGAATCCAAAAGCAGGTTCCAACCCAGTATTTTAATGCAGCTATAGTGAAAAGTGCTCATAAACTAGGTTTTGTCCTTGCTGACTTATGTGGTTGCAATCCAATCCCTTGCCAACATTTCTTATTCATTGAAATGACAGCTGTGTTTATCTGCAAATCAAAATGGCTGCCTCCAGAAAATCAATATGGCAGCCTCCATAAAATTTCAATAGACAGAACACTGAGCGTGTCACAATGGTACCCTTCAGCATACATGGATGATGACATCACAATGGACCCTTGCTGTTTTCCTCCCTGGCAGCAGCCATGATGCTTCATTCTTCAGTCAGGTGTGGATCCATGCACCTCAACAGGTAAGGGCACCAATCAACAGGTAAGGGCACGTTTTTGTGTGTGTCAAGCGAAAGTGTCAGATTATGGAAGATTTGTTTGAGGGAACAAGTGGCGCTTCTGTGCAGATTGGAATACTGTCCAGTGTCTATTAGCAAGCCCAGAACACAAAAGCCTTCTTAACTGTTCCTGATGGTATGGAAAAATGAACTCTTAGAGTAACTCTCGTTGCCCTCTTTCGCAACACAGGAATAGAAAGTGGCCAAGACAGAGCTAAGCCTTTTCTGTTTCTTGCTTTTTGGCCGCTGAAATGCAGGTGCAGTTCAGCTTAGCTTCTGCAACTCACCACCTCTCATGAGATACCATACATTTTATGCATTTTTGGCAGAATGAGAATGCACCAGCCTGTCCAATCAAAGTTCCGTGCTAGCACTAAATGAACTTAGCACCTCTGTAACTGCCCTACATGCTGCAGGAATCCAAAAGCAGGTTCCAACCCAGTATTTTAATGCAGCTGTAGTTAAAAGTGCTCATAAACTAGGTTTTGTCCTTGCTGACTTATGTGGTTGCAATCCAATCCCTTGCCAACATTTCTTATTCATTGAAATGACAGATGTGTTTATCTGCAAATCAAAATGGCTGCCTCCAGAAAATCAATATGGCAGCCTCCATTAAAATTTCAATAGACAGAACACTGAGCGTGTCACAATGGTACCCTTCAGCATACATGGATGATGACATCACAATGGACCCTTGCTGTTTTCCTCCCTGGCAGCAGCCATGATGCTTTATTCTTCAGTCAGGTGTGGATCCATGCACCTCAACAGGTAAGGGCACCAATCAACAGGTAAGGGCACGTTTTTGTGTGTGTCAAACGAAGGTGTCAGATTATGGAAGATTTGTTTGAGGGAACAAGTGGCGCTTCTGTGCAGATTGGAATACTGTCCAGTGTCTATTAGCAAGCCCAGAACACAAAAGCCTTCTTAACTGTTCCTGATGGTATGGAAAAATGAACTCTTAGAGTAACTCTCGTTGCCCTCTTTCGCAACACAGGAATAGAAAGTGGCCAAGACAGAGCTAAGCCTGTTCTGTTTCTTGCTTTTTGGCCGCTGAAATGCAGATGCAGTTCAGCTTAGCTTCTGCAACTCACCACCTCTCATGAGATACCATACCTTTTATGCATTTTTGGAGTTGGCAGAATGAGAATGCACCAGCCTGTCCAATCAAAGTTCTGTGCTAGCACTAAATGAACTTAGCACCTCTGTAACTGCCCTACATGCTGCAGGAATCCAAAAGCAGGTTCCAACCCAGTATTTTAATGCAGCTATAGTGAAAAGTGCTCATAAACTAGGTTTTGTCCTTGCTGACTTATGTGGTTGCAATCCAATCCCTTGCCAACATTTCTTATTCATTGAAATGACAGCTGTGTTTATCTGCAAATCAAAATGGCTGCCTCCAGAAAATCAATATGGCAGCCTCCATAACAATTTCAATAGACAGAACACTGAGCGTGTCACAATGGTACCCTTCAGCATACATGGATGATGACATCACAATGGACCCTTACTGTTTTCCTCCCTGGCAGCAGCCATGATGCTTCATTCTTCAGTCAGGTGTGGATCCATGCACCTCAACAGGTAAGGGCACCAATCAACAGGTAAGGGCACGTTTTTGTGTGTGTCAAACGAAGGTGTCAGATTATGGAAGATTTGTTTGAGGGAACAAGTGGCGCTTCTGTGCAGATTGGAATACTGTCCAGTGTCTATTAGCAAGCCCAGAACACAAAAGCCTTCTTAACTGTTCCTGATGGTATGTAAAAATAAACTCTTAGAGTAACCCTCGTTACCCGCTTTCGCAACACAGGAATAGAAAGTGGCCAAGACAGAGCTAAGCCTTTTCTGTTTCTTGCTTTTTGGCCGCTGAAATGCAGGTGCAGTTCAGCTTAGCTTCTGCAACTCACCACCTCTCATGAGATACCATACATTTTATGCATTTTTGGCAGAATGAGAATGCACCAGCCTGTCCAATCAAAGTTCTGTGCTAGCACTAAATGAACTTAGCACCTCTGTAACTGCCCTACATGCTGCAGGAATCCAAAAGCAGGTTCCAACCCAGTATTTTAATGCAGCTATAGTGAAAAGTGCTCATAAACTAGGTTTTGTCCTTGCTGACTTATGTGGTTGCAATCCAATCCCTTGCCAACATTTCTTATTCATTGAAATGACAGATGTGTTTATCTGCAAATCAAAATGGCTGCCTCCAGAAAATCAATATGGCAGCCTCCATAAAAATTTCAATAGACAGAACACTGAGCGTGTCACAATGGTACCCTTCAGCATACATGGATGATGACATCACAATGGACTCTTGCTGTTTTCCTCCCTGGCAGCAGCCATGATGCTTCATTCTTCAGTCAGGTGTGGATCCATGCACCTCAACAGGTAAGGGCACCAATCAACAGGTAAGGGCACGTTTTTGTGTGTGTCAAACGAAGGTGTCAGATTATGGAAGATTTGTTTGAGGGAACAAGTGGCGCTTCTGTGCAGATTGGAATACTGTCCAGTGTCTATTAGCAAGCCCAGAACACAAAAGCCTTCTTAACTGTTCCTGATGGTATGGAAAAATGAACTCTTAGAGTAACCCTCGTTACCCGCTTTCGCAACACAGGAATAGAAAGTGGCCAAGACAGAGCTAAGCCTTTTCTGTTTCTTGCTTTTTGGCCGCTGAAATGCAGGTGCAGTTCAGCTTAGCTTCTGCAACTCACCACCTCTCATGAGATACCATACATTTTATGCATTTTTGGCAGAATGAGAATGCACCAGCCTGTCCAATCAAAGTTCTGTGCTAGCACTAAATGAACTTAGCACCTCTGTAACTGCCCTACATGCTGCAGGAATCCAAAAGCAGGTTCCAACCCAGTATTTTAATGCAGCTGTAGTGAAAAGTGCTCATAAACTAGGTTTTGTCTTTGCTGACTTATGTGGTTGCAATCCAATCCCTTGCCAATATTTCTTATTCATTGAAATGACAGCTGTGTTTATCTGCAAATCAAAATGGCTGCCTCCAGAAAATCAATATGGCAGCCTCCATAAAAATTTCAATAGACAGAACACTGAGCGTGTCACAATGGTACCCTTCAGCATACATGGATGATGACATCACAATGGACCCTTGCTGTTTTCCTCCCTGGCAGCAGCCATGATGCTTCATTCTTCAGTCAGGTGTGGATCCATGCACCTCAACAGGTAAGGGCACCAATCAACAGGTAAGGGCACGTTTTTGTGTGTGTCAAACGAAAGTGTCAGATTATGGAAGATTTGTTTGAGGGAACAAGTGGCGCTTCTGTGCAGATTGGAATACTGTCCAGTGTCTATTAGCAAGCCCAGAACACAAAAGCCTTCTTAACTGTTCCTGATGGTATGGAAAAATGAACTCTTAGAGTAACCCTCGTTACCCGCTTTCGCAACACAGGAATAGAAAGTGGCCAAGACAGAGCTAAGCCTTTTCTGTTTCTTGCTTTTTGGCCGCTGAAATGCAGGTGCAGTTCAGCTTAGCTTCTGCAACTCACCACCTCTCATGAGATACCATACATTTTATGCATTTTTGGCAGAATGAGAATGCACCAGCCTGTCCAATCAAAGTTCTGTGCTAGCACTAAATGAACTTAGCACCTCTGTAACTGCCCTACATGCTGCAGGAATCCAAAAGCAGGTTCCAACCCAGTATTTTAATGCAGCTATAGTGAAAAGTGCTCATAAACTAGGTTTTGTCCTTGCTGACTTATGTGGTTGCAATCCAATCCCTTGCCAACATTTCTTATTCATTGAAATGACAGCTGTGTTTATCTGCAAATCAAAATGGCTGCCTCCAGAAAATCAATATGGCAGCCTCCATAACAATTTCAATAGACAGAACACTGAGCGTGTCACAATGGTACCCTTCAGCATACATGGATGATGACATCACAATGGACCCTTACTGTTTTCCTCCTGGCAGCAGCCATGATGCTTCATTCTTCAGTCAGGTGTGGATCCATGCACCTCAACAGGTAAGGGCACCAATCAACAGGTAAGGGCACGTTTTTGTGTGTGTCAAACGAAGGTGTCAGATTATGGAAGATTTGTTTGAGGGAACAAGTGGCGCTTCTGTGCAGATTGGAATACTCTCCAGCGTCTATTAGCAAGCCCAGAACACAAAAGCCTTCTTAACTGTTCCTGATGGTATGGAAAAATGAACTCTTAGAGTAACCCTCGTTACCCGCTTTCGCAACACAGGAATAGAAAGTGGCCAAGACAGAGCTAAGCCTTTTCTGTTTCTTGCTTTTTGGCCGCTGAAATGCAGGTGCAGTTCAGCTTAGCTTCTGCAACTCACCACCTCTCATGAGATACCATACATTTTATGCATTTTTGGCAGAATGAGAATGCACCAGCCTGTCCAATCAAAGTTCTGTGCTAGCACTAAATGAACTTAGCACCTCTGTAACTGCCCTACATGCTGCAGGAATCCAAAAGCAGGTTCCAACCCAGTATTTTAATGCAGCTGTAGTTAAAATTGCTCATAAACTAGGTTTTGTCCTTGCTGACTTCTGTGGTTGCAATCCAATCCCTTGCCAACATTTCTTATTCATTGAACTGACAGCTGTGTTTAAATGCAAATCAAAATGGCTGCCTCCAGAAAATCAATATGGCAGCCTCC
>JAKVIS010002771.1:0-20734 GCA_033119425.1 Bufotes viridis | reverse complement strand
ATAAAGAAGCCAAAGGTCAAGCAATCAAGACAGACGTCAATACATTTGGTCACTACCTTATGCTTGTCGTTCTGCAAGGGCTTGGAGCTTTTATTAAAGTTGTTAGAATATGGTTATTGAGGAGTATCATTCTGTTCTTAAAAACTCCTATCTTTACATGGTTCTAAAACTCACAGTCTATACTGGGTCACAAATAAATGCGTGTCTAGAGGAGTTTTGGCCTATTTTTCCATGATGGTTTCTCTCTGGACGCTCTTAAAGACACGTTGGGTAGCGGGTAGTGTATGGGCGGGTGTTATCTTAGTAAAACACCATGTCTCCTGAGTAATAAATGGCAGTAGCACAGGTTTCAGAACGTCCTGGACATACGGAAGGCTAGTCAATGTTCCCTTCATGAATTCCAGATGAGATCGGGCAAGGCAAATAATTGCGCCCATAGCATGACACTTGGTGTTGATGCACGATGGCAGAATGTGTTCTGTAGCCCTCCTGCGTACTCTGTTGCTTCCACCAATGACAAGCAAGAGTGTTGCTTGATGAAAGGAGGTTCTGTCTTGGCACAAAGGATGGTCATCAGAGACCCACCCAGTCAAAACTTTTAAATTGCCCCGATGACTTATCAAACGTTTTTGAAAACTCAATGAATCTTTAACGCACCTTGTTTAGTTCTCACCAAAATGCATGGACATGACAGATCCTCCATTTTAAATATGCAGTCTTTGCAGTTGCTCTCTGCTCTGGCAAAAATAGTAGTGCTGAGCTGGGCACCTTTCCTCTCGGGTTCACTTTAAGGTTGCCTTGACAGATAACTTTTGTGGGGTCTTGTAAAAGCGTCCTGTTGATGTTTATTTTTGTCTAGTTTCTTTGGTTAGAAATTTTTGACTTGTGCATTTTCAAGCATTCTTTCTACTTTCGAGAAGTGTATGAGAAAACGGCCTGATAAAAACCCATACCTAAAACATGCTACATTTTGAAGTAAAAATGCCATGTACCTGAAAAACATACACACACAAAAATGAGAAGAAAATGCCATACAAATGCAAGCTTCCCGCAAAAGTCCACCAAAAATGGAAAGAAGAATGCCACAAAAATGGAGTACTTTTCTAAATACACGCTCTGACAGAACTCTAAAGGGAAACTAAGCGTTGTTTTCTACAGAAAACTTCTTAAAAAAATGGAATATTTCTAATTTCTTTCTGCATATAGTGATACCTTTTTCCGGCTTTTGGTGGAAGAGCTGTGTGCCTATTTGGAGGAAATGTCGCATCTTTAAGTTGTTTGGTCTAAAATTAAACAAGTGTTGGCTCCTGGTACCCCTAAGTGTCATGTTCTTAGGGTGAATTCACATGTGCTTGAATTTTACGCTACGAACAAATCTGCCACAAAATCCTGAAGCTTAACGAGTGTTTTTTTATGAGCATTTACATGCCAATTTGTCTCGGACTGGCTGCCGATTTCACACCTTGGAAAGGGAAGGATGAAATCGACAGCAATTCCGTGGCAAATCTCAATCTTAATCCATATGTAAGACACAGATTTGGTGGCAGATTATGTAGTGGACAGAGCTAGTTACTGTAGAGCTGCTCAAAGTGAAGTGAGCTACTCAAAACAGCTGATCGGCATGGGTGTGGGGTGTCGAACCCTGCCGATCAGAAATGAGTGGCCTATCCTGAACATAGGCTGTCAATAGTAAATTTTTAAACTACCTTTCAAACATCTGGTGAGGCTGCCATCCAAACAAGTTGGTTTAATTGTGAAATGAATATAATTCATTCTGGATCATAACTACTTCTCCTTTTATGGTAACTTTAATCTCCAGTCATTTGGAACTGCTATGGGGACTATTTGTATGTTGATTTATGAAAACTATGTATCTTTTATGGGTAACCAACATTTTTCTCCCAGCTAGAGAACAATAATTAATATGCCAATTTACTCTTCGCTTAAGCACTACTTGTATTGACACTTTAGAAATCAGTACTGGGGTTTGTTTGTATGAATCTGACTAAAAGTTTCAAAAGGAGTACTATTGGGTAAGATTAGTCATTGACCATTGTGGCCCCTATCGAAAATACCACTATTTGAAAAACGTAGGCACCAGTTATTCAATTTTCTTGCATATATTCACCATACAAGTGGTTATTGCCGTTGAGACAGAGTAAAGAAAACCGTGTACGATGGGGGTACCAACGCACTGGAGTTGTCAATAAACGGTAAAGATAATTTCCCTAAAGGTTTTCGACGAGGATGGGATTCGAACCCATGCATGCAGAGCACAATGGATTAGCAGTCCATCGCCTTTACCACTCGGCCACCTCGTCTAGTCGATTGCCCCCACTTCTTGCGTGACATCACATGGCTGACCACAATTGCAATTTATGAAATACTTAACTTGCATTCTAATGGGGTTTCCTCGTCAATACAAAAATCTTCACCACCCCTCACTGAAACAAAAAAAGCAATAAAGAAGCCAAAGGTCAAGCAACCAAGACAGACGTCAATACATTTGGTCACTACCTTATGCTTGTCGTTCTGCAAGGGCTTGGAGCTTTTATTAAAGTTGTTAGAATATGGTTATTGAGGAGTATCATTCTGTTCTTAAAAACTCCTATCTTTACATGGTTCTAAAACTCACAGTCTATACTGGGTCACAAATAAATGCGTGTCTAGAGGAGTTTTGGCCTATTTTTCCATGATGGTTTCTCTCTGGACGCTCTTAAAGACACGTTGGGTAGCGCGGGTAGTGTATGGGCGGGTGTTATCTTAGTAAAACACCATGTCTCCTGAGTAATAAATGGCAGTAGCACAGGTTTCAGAACGTCCTGGACATACGGAAGGCTAGTCAATGTTCCCTTCATGAATTCCAGATGAGATCGGGCAAGGCAAATAATTGCGCCCCATAGCATGACACTTGGTGTTGATGCACGATGGCAGAATGTGTTCTGTAGCCCTCCTGCGTACTCTGTTGCTTCCACCAATGACAAGCAAGAGTGTTGCTTGATGAAAGGAGGTTCTGTCTTGGCACAAAGGATGGTCATCAGAGACCCACCCAGTCAAAACTTTTAAATTGCCCCGATGACTTATCAAACGTTTTTGAAAACTCAATGAATCTTTAACGCACCTTGTTTAGTTCTCACCAAAATGCATGGACATGACAGATCCTCCATTTTAAATATGCAGTCTTTGCAGTTGCTCTCTGCTCTCGCAAAAATAGTAGTGCTGAGCTGGGCACCTTTCCTCTCGGGTTCACTTTAAGGTTGCCTTGACAGATAACTTTTGTGGGGTCTTGTAAAAGCGTCCTGTTGATGTTTATTTTTGTCTAGTTTCTTTGGTTAGAAATTTTTGACTTGTGCATTTTCAAGCATTCTTTCTACTTTCGAGAAGTGTATGAGAAAACGGCCTGATAAAAACCCATACCTAAAACATGCCACATTTTGAAGTAAAAATGCCATGTACCTGAAAAACATACACACACAAAAATGAGAAGAAAATGCCATACAAATGCAGCTTCCCCAAAAAGTCCACCAAAAATGGAAAGAAGAATGCCACAAAAAT
Organism: Bufotes viridis; assembly: GCA_033119425.1. Taxonomy (NCBI): domain Eukaryota; kingdom Metazoa; phylum Chordata; class Amphibia; order Anura; family Bufonidae; genus Bufotes; species Bufotes viridis. Next base: position 17,179 of record JAKVIS010002771.1, on the reverse strand, counting down.
GGAGTACTTTTCTAAATACACGCTCTGACAGAACTCTAAAGGGAAACTAAGCGTTGTTTTCTACAGAAAACTTCTTAAAAAAATGGAATATTTCTAATTTCTTTCTGCATATAGTGATACCTTATTACAGCTTTTGGTGGAAGAGCTGTGTGCCTATTTGGAGGAAATGTCGCATCTTTAAGTTGTTTGGTCTAAAATTAAACAAGTGTTGGCTCCTGGTACCCCTAAGTGTCATGTTCTTAGGGTGAATTCACATGTGCTTGAATTTTACGCTACGAACAAATCTGCCACAAAATCCTGAAGCTTAACGAGTGTTTTTTATGAGCATTTACATGCCAATTTGTCTCGGACTGGCTGCCGATTTCACACCTTGGAAAGGGAAGGATGAAATCGACAGCAATTCCGTGGCAAATCTCAATCTTAATCCATATGTAAGACACAGATTTGGTGGCAGATTATGTAGTGGACAGAGCTAGTTACTGTAGAGCTGCTGAAAGTGAAGTGAGCTACCTCAAAACAGCTGATCGGCATGGGTGTGGGGTGTCGAACCCCTGCCGATCAGAAATGAGTGGCCTATCCTGAACATAGGCTGTCAATAGTAAATTTTTAAACTACCTTTCAAACATCTGGTGAGGCTGCCATCCAAACAAGTTGGTTTAATTGTGAAATGAATATAATTCATTCTGGATCATAACTACTTCTCCTTTTATGGTAACTTTAATCTCCAGTCATTTGGAACTGCTATGGGGACTATTTTTATGTTGATTTATGAAAACTATGTATCTTTTATGGCTAACCAACATTTTTTCTCCCAGCTAGAGAACAATAATTAATATGCCAATTTACTCTTCGCTTAAGCACTACTTGTATTGACACTTTAGAAATCAGTACTGGGGTTTGTTTGTATGAATCTGACTAAAAGTTTTTAAAAGGAGTACTATTGGGTAAGATTAGTCATTGACCATTGTGGCCCCTATCGAAAATACCACTATTTAAAAAATGTAGGCACCAGTTATTCAATTTTCTTGCATATTTTCAACATACAAGTGGTTATTGCCCTTGAGACAGCATAAAGAAAACCGTGTACGATGGGGGTGCCAACGCACTGGAGTTGTCAATAAACGGTAAAGATAATTTCCCTAAAGGTTTTTGACGAGGATGGGATTCGAACCCATGCATGCAGAGCACAATGGATTAGCAGTCCATTGCCTTAACCACTCGGCCACCTCCTCTAGTCGATTGCCTCCCTTCTTGCGTGACATCACATGACTTACCACAATTGCAATTTATGAAATACTTAACTTGCATTCTAATGGGGTTTCCTCGTCAATACAAAAATCTTCACCACCCCTCACTGAAACAAAAAAAGCAATAAAGAAGCCAAAGGTCAAGCAACCAAGACAGACGTCAATACATTTGGTCACTACCTTATGCTTGTCGTTCTGCAAGGGCTTGGAGCTTTTATTAAAGTTGTTAGAATATGGTTATTGAGGAGTATCATTCTGTTCTTAAAAAACTCCTATCTTTACATGGTTCTAAAACTCACAGTCTATACTGGGTCACAAATAAATGCGTGTCTAGAGGAGTTTTGGCCTATTTTTCCATGATGGTTTCTCTCTGGACGCTCTGAAAGACACGTTGGGTAGCGCGGGTAGTGTATGGGCGGGTGTTATCTTAGTAAAACACCATGTCTCCTGAGTAATAAATGGAAGTAGCACAGGTTTCAGAACATCCTGGACATATGGAAGGCTAGTCAATGTTCCCTTCATGAATTCCAGATGAGATCGGGCAAGGCAGATAATTGCGCCCCACAGCATGACACTTGGTGTTGATGCACAATGGCAGAATGTGTTCTGTAGCCCTCCTGCGTACTCTGTTGCTTCCACCAATGACAAGCAAGAGTGTTGCTTGATGAAAGGAGGTTCTGTCTTGGCACAAAGGATGGTCATCAGAGACCCACCCAGTCAAAACTTTTAAATTGCCCCTATGACTTATCAAACATTTTTTGAAAACTCAATGAATCTTTAACGCACCTTGGTTAGTCCTCACCAAAATGCATGGACATGACAGATCCTCCATTTTAAATATGCAGTCTTTGCAGTTGCTCTCTGCTCTTGCAAAAATAGTAGTGCTGAGCTGGGCACCTTTCCTCTCGAGTTCACTTTAAGGTTGCCTTGACAGATACCTTTTTGTGGGGTGTTGTAAAAACGTCCTGTTGATGTTTATTTTTGTCTAGTTTCTTTGGTTAGAAATTTTTGACTTGTGCATTTTCAAGCATTCTTTCTACTTTCGAGAAGTGTATGAGAAAATGGCCTGATAAAAACCCATACCTAAAACATGCTACATTTTGAAGTAAAAATGCCATGTACCTGAAAAACATACACACACAAAAATGAGAAGAAAATGCCATACAAATGCAAAGTTTTCCCCCAAAAAGTCCACCAAAAATGCAAAGAAGAATGCCACAAAAAATGGAGTACTTTTCTAAATACACGCTCTGACAGAACTCTAAAGGGAAACTAAGCATTGTTTTCTACAGAAAAATTCTTAAAAAAAATGGAATATTTCTAATTTCTTTCTGCATATAGTGATACCTTTTTACGGCTTTTGGTGGAAGAGCTGTGTGCCTATTTGGAGGAAATGTCACATCTTTAAGTTGTTTGGTCTAAAATTGAACAAGTGTTGGCTCCTGGTAGCCCTAAGTGTCATGTTCTTAGGGTGAATTCACATGTGCAGGATGTGCTCCCCTATAGAAATGCACAACTGCATATGGGTATGAGCGCATCCTGCTTTCTTATCACCACATTTTTTGATGGTTTATATATATATATATGTACGGAGGTGTATAAACTCCAATTTAAATGTGCCTGTTTTTCATCTTCAGGCCACATTCTGGGTGCACCTGCTAGGCCTTGGGGCTATATCAGTCAGTCTTGGGTAGGGCTCATAGACACCTCCCACCTCCCATTGCAAGCATGGCTACATGCTGGAGGTAACAGAGGAGATGTTTGCGAGTCATCCTAATGCTCCTGTAATTGCCCACTGGCCCCTGATATCGCCCATATGGCGCAGGTAGGTGAGTGTTAGGGCCCACGGGCTACTTGAGAGACCTTGACGCTGGTGCCCGAGGCTTAAGACATGTCCTCCTAGTAGGATATGTCGAACTGACCTCTCAATTTTTAACATCAGTGTGAGGGTTTAGTGTGACGGCAGTGTGCACCTATCTCTGGTTCTGTGTTTGTTCTGAGTTCTTGCCACATCCACATAAATTTCATCTTATGTTGGATGTCCATTGTGGTACTTGTAGTCCGTTGCTGGCATCATCCATTGTATGCATTTTTTGCTGGTGATTGCCCCTAGCAACGGACTACAAGTGCAGGGTGTGCTCCCCTATAGAAATGCACAACTGCATATGGGTATGAGCGCATCCTGCTTTCTTATCACCACATTTTTTGATGGTTTATATGAATTCACATGTGCTTGAATTTTACGCTACGAACAAATCTGCCACAAAATCCTCAAGCTTAACGAGTGTTTTTTTTATGAGCATTTACATGCCAATTTGTCTCGGACTGCTGGCGATTTCACACCTTGGAAAGGGAAGGATGAAATCAACAGCAATTCCGTGGCAAATCTCAATCTTAATCCATATGTAAGACACAGATTTGGTGGCAGATTACGTAGTGGACAGAGCTAGTTGCTGTAGAGCTGCTCAAAGTGAAGTGAGCTACCTCAAAACAGCTGATCAGCGTGGGTGTGGGGTGTCGAACCCCTGCCGATCAGAAATGAGTGGCCTATCCTGAACATAGGCTGTCAATAGTAAATTTTTAAACTACCTTTCAAACATCTGGTGAGGCTGCCATCCAAACAAGTTGGTTTAATTGTGAAATGAATATAATTCATTCTGGATCATAACTACTTCTCCTTTTATGGTAACTTTAATCTCCAGTCATTTGGAACTGCTATGGGGACTATTTTTATGTCGATTTATGAAAACTATGTATCTTTTATGGGTAACCAACATTTTTTCTCCCAGCTAGAGAACAATAATTAATATGCCAATTTACTCTTCGCTTAAGCACTACTTGTATTGACACTTTAGAAATTAGTACTGGGGTTTGTTTGTATGAATCTGACTAAAAGTTTCAAAAGGAGCTCTATTGGGTAAGATTAGTCATTGACCATTGTGGCCCCTATCGAAAATACCACTAATTAAAAAATGTAGGCACCAGTTATTCAATTTTCTTGCATATATTCACCATACAAGTGGTCATTGCCGTTGAGATAGCGTAAAGAAAACCGTGTACGATGGGGGTGCCAACACACTGGAATTGTCAATAAACGGTAAAGATAATTTCCATGAAGATTTTTGACGAGGATGGGATTCGAACCCATGCATGCAGAGCACAATGGATTAGCAGTCCTTCGCCTTAACCACTCGGCCACCTCGTCTAGTCGATTGCCACTGCTTCTTGCGTGACATCACATGGCTGATATCAATTGCAATTTATGAAGTACTTAACTTGCATTCTTATGGGGTTTCCTCGTAAATACAAAAATCTTCACCACCCCTCACTGAAACAAAAAAAGATGCAATAAAGAAGCCAAAGGTCAAGCAACCAAGACAGACGTCAATACATTTGGCCACTACCTTATGCTTGTCGTTCTGCAAGGGCTTGGAGCTTTTATTAAAGTTGTTAGAATATGGTTATTGAAGAGTATCATTCTGTTCTAAAAAACTCCTATCTTTACATGGTTCTAAAACTCACAGTCTATACTGGGTCACAAATAAATGCGTGTCTAGAGGAGTTTTGGCCTATTTTTCCTTGATGGTTTCTCTCTGGACGCTCTGAAAGACACGTTGGGTAGCGCGGGTAGTGTATGGGCGGGTGTTATCTTAGTAAAACACCATGTCTCCTGAGTAATAAATGGAAGTAGCACAGGTTTCAGAACATCCTGGACATATGGAAGGCTAGTCAATGTTCCCTTCATGAATTCCAGATGAGATCGGGCAAGGCAGATAATTGCGCCCCACAGCATGACACTTGGTGTTGATGCACGATGGCAGAATGTGTTCTGTAGCCCTCCTGCGTACTCTGTTGCTTCCACCAATGACAAGCAAGAGTGTTGCGTGATGAAAGGAGGTTCTGTCTTGGCACGAAGGATGGTCATCAGAGACCCACCCAGTCAAAACTTTTAAATTGGCCTATGACTTATCAAACGTTTTTTGAAAACTCAATGAATCTTTAACGCACCTTGGTTAGTCCTCACCAAAATGCATGGACATGACAGATCCTCCATTTTAAATATGCAGTCTTTGCAGTTGCTCTCTGCTCTTGCAAAAATAGTAGTGCTGAGCTGGGCACCTTTCCTCTCGAGTTCACTTTATGGTTGCCTTGACAGATACCTTTTTGTGGGGTGTTGTAAAAACGTCCTGTTGATGTTTATTTTTGTCTAGTTTCTTTGGTTAGAAATTTTTGACTTGTGCATTTTCAAGCATTCTTTCTACTTTTGAGAAGTGTATGAGAAAACGGCCTGTAAAAAACCCATACCTAAAACATGCTACATTTTGAAGTAAAAATGCTATGTACCTGAAAAACTTACACACACAAAAATGAGAAGAAAATGCCATACAAATGCAAAGTTTCTCCCCAAAAAGTCCACCAAAAATGCAAAGAAGAATGCCACAAAAAATGGAGTACTTTTCTAAATGCACGCTCTGACAGAACTCTAAAGGAAAACTAAGCGTTGTTTTCTACAGAAAACTTCTTAAAAAAATTGAATATTTCTCATTTCTTTCTGCATATAGTGATACCTTTTTACAGCTTTTGGTGGAAGAGCTGTGTGCCTATTTGGAGGAAATGTCGCATCTTTAAGTTGTTTGGTCTAAAATTGAACAAGTGTTGGCTCCTGGTAGCCCTAAGTGTCATGTTGTTAGGGTGAATTCACATGTGCTTGAATTTTACGCTACCAACAAATCTGCCACAAAATCCTCAAGCTTAACGAGTGTTTTTTTTATGAGCATTTACATGCCAATTTGTCTCGGACTGGCTGCCGATTTCACACCTTGGAAAGGGAAGGATGAAATCAACAGCAATTCCGTGGCAAATCTCAATCTTAATCCATATGTAAGACACAGATTTGGTGGCAGATTATGTAGTGGACAGAGCTAGTTACTGTAGAGCTGCTCAAAGTGAAGTGAGCTACCTCAACACAGCTGATCGGCATGGGTGTGGGGTGTCGAACCCCTGCCGATCAGAAATGAGTGGCCTATCCTGAACATAGGCTGTCAATAGTACATTTTTAAACTACCTTTAAACATCTGGTGAGGCTGCCATTCCAGATGAGATCGGGCAAGGCAGACAATTGCGCCCCACAGCATGACACTTGGTGTTGATGCACGATGGCAGAATGTGTTCTGTAGCCCTCCTGCGTACTCTGTTGCTTCCACCAATGACAAGCAAGAGTGTTGCTTGATGAAAGGAGGTTCTGTCTTGGCACAAAGGATGGTCATCAGAGACCCACCCAGTCAAAACTTTTAAATTGCCCCTATGACTTATCAAACATTTTTTGAAAACTCAATGAATCTTTAACGCACCTTGGTTAGTCCTCACCAAAATGCATGGACATGACAGATCCTCCATTTTAAATATGCAGTCTTTGCAGTTGCTCTCTGCTCTGGCAAAAATAGTAGTGCTGAGCTGGGCACCTTTCCTCTCGGGTTCACTTTATGGTTGCCTTGACAGATACCTTTTTTTGGGGTCTTGTAAAAGCGTCCTGTTGATGTTTATTTTTGTCTAGTTTCTTTGGTTAGAAATTTTTGACTTGTGCATTTTCAAGCATTCTTTCTACTTTTGAGAAGTGTATGAGAAAACGGCCTGTAAAAAACCCATACCTAAAACATGCTACATTTTGAAGTAAAAATGCTATGTACCTGAAAAACTTACACACACAAAAATGAGAAGAAAATGCCATACAAATGCAAAGTTTCTCCCCAAAAAGTCCACCAAAAATGCAAAGAAGAATGCCACAAAAAATGGAGTACTTTTCTAAATGCACGCTCTGACAGAACTCTAAAGGAAAACTAAGCGTTCTTTTCTACAGAAAACTTCTTAAAAAAATGAATATTTCTCATTTCTTTCTGCATATAGTGATACCTTTTTACAGCTTTTGGTGGAAGAGCTGTGTGCCTATTTGGAGGAAATGTCGCATCTTTAAGTTGTTTGGTCTAAAATTGAACAAGTGTTGGCTCCTGGTACCCCTAAGTGTCATGTTGTTAGGGTGAATTCACATGTGCTTGAATTTTACGCTACCAACAAATCTGCCACAAAATCCTCAAGCTTAACGAGTGTTTTTTTTTATGAGCATTTACATGCCAATTTGTCTCGGACTGGCTGCCGATTTCACACCTTGGAAAGGGAAGGATAAAATCAACAGCAATTCCGTGGCAAATCTCAATCTTAATCCATATGTAAGACACAGATTTGGTGGCAGATTATGTAGTGGACAGAGCTAGTTACTGTAGAGCTGCTCAAAGTGAAGTGAGCTACCTCAAAACAGCTGATCGGCATGGGTGTGGGGTGTCGAACCCCTGCCGATCAGAAATGATTGGCCTATCCTGAACATAGGCTGTCAATAGTAAATTTTTAAACTACCTTTAAACATCTGGTGAGGCTGCCATCCAAACAAGTTGGTTTAATTGTGAAATGAATATAATTCATTATGGATCATAACTACTTCTCCTTTTATGGTAACTTTAATCTCCAGTCATTTGGAACTGCTATAGAGACTATTTTTATGTCGATTTATGAAAACTATGTATCTTTTATGGGTAACCAACATTTTTTTCTCCCAGATAGAGAACAATAATTAATATGAAAACATAACTAACCCTGACGTGATTTGAACACGCAAACTTCTGATTTAAAGTCAGACGCGCTACCATTGCGCCACAAGTTTCAAAGACTGTGTTTGGTTGGGACCTTAACCATCACAAATGTCTGCTGAAGAAATGTTAATACCTTCTTAATTCAAAAGGACTAATAAAATCCTTTTAAAAGAAGCCAATTTTGCCAACAATCCCGACTGCAATGAACAAGAAGGATTGCTCTTTGTTCCATTAAGGTGAAGGGATTTCTAGTAAATAATGTGACTCTAGTTAAGAAAAATGTTTCTGTAGTACTCACTTGGTAATAAAAAGGACAGCTGGCCACTATATGATAGACACGCAAACTTTCTGACACGCGACTCTTAAGTTGAGATGAGCGAACACCTGGATGTTCGGGTTCGAGAGGTTCAGCCGAACTTCCGGAAAATGTCTGGGTTTGTGATCCGAACTCAACCCGAACTTCATCCCGAACCCCATAGAAGTCAATGGGGACCCGAACTTTTGGGCACTAAAAAGCCTGTAAAAGACTCCCGGAAAGGGCTAGAGGGCTGCAAAAGTCAGCAAAATGTAGGTAAATCCCCTGCAAACAAATGTAGATAGGGAAATGAATTAAAATAAAATAAAATAAATAAAAATTAACCAATATCAATTGGAGAGAGGTCCCACAGCAACGAATCATGCGTCATATCATCGACCACTGGAGAAGGCCACTCTCATTTATTTGGGACCAGCACCCAGACAGAGGATACAGGTCCCACAGCAAGGAATCATGCTTCATATCAACCACCACTGGAGAAGGCCACTTTCAGTTATTTAGGCCCCAGCACCCAGACAGAGGAGAGAGGTCCCACATCAAGGAATCATGCGTCATATCAACCCCCACCGGAGAAGGCCACTCTCATTTATTTTGAACCAGCACCCAGACAGAGGAGAGAGGTCCCACAGCAAGGAATCATGCTTCATATCAACCACCACTGGAGAAGGCCACTCTCATGTATTTTGGACCAGCACCCAGACAGAGGAGAGAGGTCCCACATCAAGGAATCATGCGTCATATCAACCCCCACCGGAGAAGGCCACTCTCATTTATTTTGGACCAGCACCCAGACAGAGGATACAGGTCCCACAGCAAGGAATCATGCGTCATATCAACCACCAACGGAGAAGGCCACTCTCATTTATTTCAGACCAGCACCCAGACAGAGGATACAGGTCCCACAGCAAGGAATCATGCTTCATATCAACCACCACCGGAGAAGGCCACTCTCATGTATTTTGGACCAGCACCCAGACAGAGGAGAGAAGTTTTCACAGCAGAGAATCATGCATTTAGATCACCCACTCACAGGAGTAGGCCACCATTTAATGGGACCCCGGCAACCATGTCAGATGGCACAAACATCAGCTTCACATCACCCAGCACAAGAGAAGGCCACTTTGAGAGACTTTGACCCTGCACCCAGACAGAGGAGAGAGGTTTTCACAGCAGAGAATCATGCATTTAGATCACCCACCACAGGAGTAGGCCACCATTTAATGGGACCCCGGCAACCATGTCAGATGGCACAAACATCAGCTTCACATCACCCAGCACAAGAGAAGGCCACTTTGAGAGACTTTGACCCCTGCACCCAGGCGGAGGAGAGGGTTTTCACAGCAGAGAATCAGGCATTTAGATCACCCACCACAGGAGTAGGCCACCATTTAATGGGACCCCGGCAACCATGTCAGATGGCACAAACATCAGCTTCACATCACCCAGCACAAGAGAAGGCCACTTTGAGAGACTTTGACCCCTGCACCCAGACGGAGGAGAGAGGTTTTCACAGCAGAGAATCATGCATTTAGATCACCCACCACAGGAGTAGGCCACCATTTAATGGGACCCCGGCAACCATGTCAGATGGCACAAACATCAGCTTCACATCACCCAGCACAAGAGAAGGCCACTTTGAGAGACTTTGACCCCTGCACCCAGACGGAGGAGAGAGGTTTTCACAGCAGAGAATCATGCATTTAGATCACCCACCACAGGAGTAGGCCACCATTTAATGGGACCCCGGCAACCATGTCAGATGGCACAAACATCAGCTTCACATCACCCAGCACAAGAGAAGGCCACTTTGAGAGACTTTGACCCTGCACCCAGACGGAGGAGAGAGGTTTTCACAGCAGAGAATCATGCATTTAGATCACCCACCACAGGAGTAGGCCACCATTTAATGGGACCCGGCAACCATGTCAGATGGCACAAACATCAGCTTCACATCACCCAGCACAAGAAAAGGCCACTTTGAGAGACTTTGACCCCTGCACCCAGGCGGAGGAGAGGGGTTTTCACAGCAGAGAATCAGGCATTTAGATCACCCACCACAGGAGTAGGCCACCATTTAATGGGACCCCGGCAACCATGTCAGATGGCACAAACATCAGCTTCACATCACCCAGCACAAGAGAAGGCCACTTTGAGAGACTTTAACCCCTGCACCCAGACGGAGGAGAGAAGTTTTCACAGCAGAGAATCATGCATTTAGATCACCCACCACAGGAGTAGGCCACCATTTAATGGGACCCCGGCAACCATGTCAGATGGCACAAACATCAGCTTCACATCACCCAGCACAAGAGATGGCCACTTTGAGAGACTTTGACCCCTGCACCCAGACGGAGGAGAGAGGTTTTCACAGCAGAGAATCATGCATTTAGATCACCCACCACAGGAGTAGGCCACCATTTAATGGGACCCGGCAACCATGTCAGATGGCACAAACATCAGCTTCACATCACCCAGCACAAGAGAAGGCCACTTTGAGAGACTTTTACCCCTGCACCCAGACGGAGGAGAGAGGTCCCACAGCAGAGATTCAGGCATTTATATCAGCCAGTACAGGAGAAGGCCGCTTTCAGTGACTTAGGCCTTAGCACCGACACAGAGGAGACAGGTCAGATAGCACAAGCATCAGTTTCACATCAACCACCACAGGAGAAGGGCACTTTTAGAGACTTTGACCCCTGCACCCAGAAAGAGGAGAGAGGTCCCACAGCAGAGATTCAGGCATTTATATCAGCCAGCACAGGAGAAGGCCGCTTTCAGTGACTTAGGCCTTAGCACCGACACAGAGGAGACAGGTCAGATAGCACAAGTATCAGTTTCACATCAACCACCACAGGAGAAGGGAACTTTTAGAGACTTTGACCCCTGCAGCCACACGGAGGAGAGAGGTCCCACAGCAGAGATTCAGGCATTTATATCAGCCAGAACAGGAGAAGGCCGCTTTCAGTGACTTAGGCCTTAGCACCGACACAGAGGAGACAGGTCAGATAGCACAAGCATCAGTTTCACATCAACCACCACAGGAGAAGGGCACTTTTAGAGACTTTGACCCCTGCAGCCACACGGAGGAGAGGTCCCACAGCAGAGATTCAGGCATTTATATCAGCCAGCACAGGAGAAGGCCGCTTTCAGTGACTTAGGCCTTAGCACCGACACAGAGGAGACAGGTCAGATAGCACAAGCATCAGTTTCACATCAACCACCACAGGAGAAGGGCACTTTTAGAGACTTTGACCCTGCAGCCAGAAAGAGGAGAGAGGTCCCACAGCAGAGATTCAGGCATTTATATCAGCCAGAACAGGAGAAGGCCGCTTTCAGTGACTTAGGCCTTAGCACCGACACAGAGGAGACAGGTCAGATAGCACAAGCATCAGTTTCACATCAACCACCACAGGAGAAGGGCACTTTTAGAGACTTTGACCACTGCACCCAGAAAGAGGAGAGAGGTCCCACAGCAGAGATTCAGGCATTTATATCAGCCAGCACAGGAGAAGGCCGCTTTCAGTGACTTAGGCCTTAGCACCGACACAGAGGAGACAGGTCAGATAGCACAAGTATCAGTTTCACATCAACCACCACAGGAGAAGGGAACTTTTAGAGACTTTGACCCCTGCAGCCACACGGAGGAGAGAGGTCCCACAGCAGAGATTCAGGCATTTATATCAGCCAGAACAGGAGAAGGCCGCTTTCAGTGACTTAGGCCTTAGCACCGACACAGAGGAGACAGGTCAGATAGCACAAGCATCAGTTTCACATCAACCACCACAGGAGAAGGGCACTTTTAGAGACTTTGACCCCTGCAGCCACACGGAGGAGAGAGGTCCCACAGCAGAGATTCAGGCATTTATATCAGCCAGCACAGGAGAAGGCCACTTTCAGTGACTTAGGCCTTAGCACCGACACAGAGGAGACAGGTCAGATAGCACAAGTATCAGTTTCACATCAACCACCACAGGAGAAGGGAACTTTTAGAGACTTTGACCCCTGCAGCCACACGGAGGAGAGAGGTCCCACAGCAGAGATTCAGGCATTTATATCAGCCAGCACAGGAGAAGGCCGCTTTCAGTGACTTAGGCCTTAGCACCGACACAGAGGAGACAGGTCAGATAGCACAAGCATCAGTTTCACATCAACCACCACAGGAGAAGGGCACTTTTAGAGACTTTGACCCTGCACCCAGAAAGAGAGAGAGGTTCCACAGCAGAGATTCAGGCATTTATATCAGCCAGAACAGGAGAAGGCCGCTTTCAGTGACTTAGGCCTTAGCACCGACACAGAGGAGACAGGTCAGATAGCACAAGCATCAGTTTCACATCAACCACCACAGGAGAAGGGCACTTTTAGAGACTTTGACCCCTGCAGCCAGAAAGAGGAGAGAGGTCCCACAGCAGAGATTCAGGCATTTATATCAGCCAGAACAGGAGAAGGCCGCTTTCAGTGACTTAGGCCTTAGCACCGACACAGAGGAGACAGGTCAGATAGCACAAGCATCAGTTTCACATCAACCACCACAGGAGAAGGGCACTTTTAGAGACTTTGACCCCTGCAGCCACACGGAGGGAGAGGTCCCACAGCAGAGATTCAGGCATTTATATCAGCCAGCACAGGAGAAGGCCACTTTCAGTGACTTAGGCCTTAGCACCGACACAGAGGAGACAGGTCAGATAGCACAAGTATCAGTTTCACATCAACCACCACAGGAGAAGGGAACTTTTAGAGACTTTGACCCCTGCAGCCACACGGAGGAGAGAGGTCCCACAGCAGAGATTCAGGCATTTATATCAGCCAGCACAGGAGAAGGCCGCTTTCAGTGACTTAGGCCTTAGCACCGACACAGAGGAGACAGGTCAGATAGCACAAGCATCAGTTTCACATCAACCACCACAGGAGAAGGGCACTTTTAGAGACTTTGACCCCTGCACCCAGAAAGAGGAGAGAGGTTCCACAGCAGAGATTCAGGCATTTATATCAGCCAGAACAGGAGAAGGCCGCTTTCAGTGACTTAGGCCTTAGCACCGACACAGAGGAGACAGGTCAGATAGCACAAGCATCAGTTTCACATCAACCACCACAGGAGAAGGGCACTTTTAGAGACTTTGACCCCTGCAGCCAGAAAGAGGAGAGAGGTCCCACAGCAGAGATTCAGGCATTTATATCAGCCAGAACAGGAGAAGGCCGCTTTCAGTGACTTAGGCCTTAGCACCGACACAGAGGAGACAGGTCAGATAGCACAAGCATCAGTTTCACATCAACCACCACAGGAGAAGGGAACTTTTAGAGACTTTGACCCCTGCAGCCACACGGAGGAGAGAGGTCCCACAGCAGAGATTCAGGCATTTATATCAGCCAGAACAGGAGAAGGCCGCTTTCAGTGACTTAGGCCTTAGCACCGACACAGAGGAGACAGGTCAGATAGCACAAGCATCAGTTTCACATCAACCACCACAGGAGAAGGGCACTTTTAGAGACTTTGACCCCTGCAGCCACACGGAGGAGAGAGGTCCCACAGCAGAGATTCAGGCATTTATATCAGCCAGCACAGGAGAAGGCCGCTTTCAGTGACTTAGGCCTTAGCACCGACACAGAGGAGACAGGTCAGATAGCACAAGTATCAGTTTCACATCAACCACCACAGGAGAAGGGAACTTTAGAGACTTTGACCCCTGCAGCCACACGGAGGAGAGAGGTCCCACAGCAGAGATTCAGGCATTTATATCAGCCAGCACAGGAGAAGGCCGCTTTCAGTGACTTAGGCCTTAGCACCGACACAGAGGAGACAGGTCAGATAGCACAAGCATCAGTTTCACATCAACCACCACAGGAGAAGGGCACTTTTAGAGACTTTGACCCCTGCACCCAGAAAGAGGAGAGAGGTTCCACAGCAGAGATTCAGGCATTTATATCAGCCAGAACAGGAGAAGGCCGCTTTCAGTGACTTAGGCCTTAGCACCGACACAGAGGAGACAGGTCAGATAGCACAAGCATCAGTTTCACATCAACCACCACAGGAGAAGGGCACTTTTAGAGACTTTGACCCCTGCAGCCACACGGAGGAGAGAGGTCCCACAGCAGAGATTCAGGCATTTATATCAGCCAGCACAGGAGAAGGCTGCTTTCAGTGACTTAGGCCTTAGCACCGACACAGAGGAGACAGGTCAGATAGCACAAGCATCAGTTTCACATCAACCACCACAGGAGAAGGGCACTTTTAGAGACTTTGACCCTGCACCCAGAAAGAGGAGAGAGGTCCCACAGCAGAGATTCAGGCATTTATATCAGCCACCACAGGAGAAGGTCGCTTTCAGTGACTTTGGCCCCTGCACCCACACAAAGGAGACATGTCAGACAGCACAAGTATAACATTCATATCACCCAGCACAGGAGAAGGACACTTTCATGTACTTTGGCCCCGGCACCCAGACAGAGGAAGGTTCATTCAACTCTGGGTTGCACCCCAAGATCCTACTTAATTTCAAAAATTGATTTTTCAATGAAGAAGTGGCCAGGAGTACAAGACAACATGGTTTAAGGCAGTTATTAAGGACTACTCTGCACAAGGGAGGGTCAGGTCTTGTGGGATCCATGCCTGGTTCATTTTTATAAACGTCAGCTTGTCCACGTTGGCTGCGGACAGGCGGCTGCGTTTGTCAGTAATGACGCCCCTGCCGTGCTGAATACACGTTCAGATAAAACGCTGGCCGCCGGGCAGGCCAGCACCTCCAAGGCATAACATGCTAATTCTGGCCACGTGGACAATTTGGAAACCCAGAAGTTGAATGGGGCCGAACCATCCGTCAGTACGTGGAGTTGTGTGCAGATGTACTGTTCAACCATGTTAGTGAAATGTTGCCTCCTGCTAACACGTTCCGTATCAGGTGGTGGGGCAGTTAGCTGTGGCGTGGAGACAAAACTTTTCCACATTTCTGCCATGCTAACCCTGCCCTCAGATAAGCTGGCTGTGACACTGCTGCGTGGGCGACCTCTAGCTCCTCCTCTGCCTTGGCCTTGGCCTTCCACCTGTTCCCCTGTGACAGTTGGGAATGCTCTCAGGAGCGCGTCTACCAGTGTGCGCTTGTACTCGCGCATCTTCCTATCACGCTCCAGTGCAGGAAGTAAAGTGGGCACATTGTCTTTGTACCGTGGATCCAGCAGGGTGGCCACCCAGTAGTCAGCACACGTTAAAATGTGGGCAACTCTGCTGTCGTTGCGCATGTAATCGCTCATGTGTGCCAGGCTCCCCAGAGGTAAGGACAAGCTGTCCTCTGTGGGAGGCGTATCGTCATCATCCTCTGTATCCCCCCAGCCACGCACCAGGGATGTGCCTGCGCTGTGCTGGGTGCCACCCCGCTGTGAACCTGCTTCATCCTCATCCTCCTCCACCTCCTCCTCATCCTCCTCGTCCTCCAGTAGTGGTCCCTGGCTGGCCACATTTGTACCTGCCCTCTGCTGTTGCAAAAAACCTCCCTCTGAGCCACTTCTAACAGACTGGCCTGAAAGTGCTAAAAGCGACCCGTCATCCTCCTCCTCCTCCTCCTGGCCCTGGCCCACCTCCTCTTCCATCATCGCCCTAAGCGTTTTCTCTAGGAGACATAGAATTGGTATCGTCACGCTGATAACAGTGGCATCGCCACTGGCCATGTTGGTGGCGTACTCTAAACAGCGCAACAGGGCACACAGGTCTCGCATGGAGGCCCAATCATTGGTGGTGAAGTGGTGCTGTTCCGCAGTGCGACTGACCCGTGCGTGCTGCAGCTGAAACTCCACTATGGCCTGCTGCTGCTTGCACAGTCTCTCCAGCATGTGCAAGGTGGAGTTCCACCGGGTGGGCACGTCGCATATTAGGCGGTGAGCGGGAAGGCCGAGTTCCGCTGTAGCGCTGACAGGCGAGCAGCGGCAGGATGTGAACGCCGGAGCGCGCACAGACGGCCCGCACTTTATGCAGCAGCTCTGACATGTCTGGGTAGTTGTGAAGGAACTTTTGCACCACCAAATTCAGCACATGCGCCAGGCAAGGGATGTGCGTCAAACCGGCTAGTCCCAGAGCTGCCACGAGATTTCGCCCATTATCGCACACCACCAGGCCGGGCTTGAGGCCCACCGGCAGCAACCACTGGTCGGTCTGTTGTTCAATACCCCTCCACAACTCCTGCGCGGTGTGGGGCCTGTCCCCCAAACATATGAGTTTCAGAATGGCCTGCTGACGTTTACCCCGGGCTGTGCTGAAGTTGGTGGTGAAGGTGTGTGGCTGACTGGATGAGCTGGTGGAAGCAGAGGAGGAGGAGGAGGAAGCCGAGTAGGAGGAGGAGGCTACAGGATGCAAAGAATGATGCCCTGTGATCCTTGGCGGCGGAAGGACGTGCGCCAAGGAACTCTCCGCCTGGGGCCCAGCCGCCACTACATTTACCCAGTGTGCAGTTAGTGAGATATAGCGTCCCTGGCCGTGCTTACTGGTCCACGTATCTGTGGTTAGGTGGACCTTGCCACAAATGGCGTTGCGCAGTGCACACTTGATTTTATCGTACACTTGCATATGCAGGGAAGGCACGGCTGTCTTGGAGAAGTAGTGGCGGCTGGGAACCACATACTGGGGGACAGCCATGGCCATCAGCTGTTTGAAGCTGTCTGTGTCCACCAGCCGGAATGACAGCATTTCAAAGGCCAGTAGTTTAGAAATGCTGGCATTCAGGCCAAGGGCTCAAGGGTGACTAGGTGGGAATTTGCGCTTCCTCTCAAAGGTTTGAGAGATGGAGAGCTGAACGCTGCTGTGTGAAATAGTGGAGACGCTAGCTGACGGTGGTGGTGGTGTCGGTGGCACATCCTCTGTTTGCTGCTCGGCAGGTGGCAACATTCCTCTCGAGGCGGAAGCCGAGGCAGCAGCGCTAGAGGGAGCAGGGGGAGCCTGAGCGGGTTCCTTGTTTTTAAGGTGTGTACTCCACTGCAGTTCATGCTTGCATGTA
>JAKVIS010002770.1:0-20625 GCA_033119425.1 Bufotes viridis | reverse complement strand
CTTCACAGAAGTGCATGTTTGGGTCAGAAATTGCCTCCTGGTAGTTATTCACATTATAACATAGTTATAATGTAAAATAATACTTGGGCCATCTTTCCTATCAGCAAAATGGGTAGAATGGGTTGTAGCAACAACTAATAGCCATTACCTAGCCATGTTCATTTGATGCGGCTCAGCATCCTTCCGTTAGCTTCTGTTAGTAGGAAAGTACTCCATGATGATGTCACAGCATCACATGGCCCAATCACCTGCCCATCACTATAGTGATGGAGCATGTGATTGGTCCATGTGACCATGTGACATCATCACAGGTCCTTTCCTACTAGCAAGCTAACGGAGAGGATGCCGGGCTTCGCGATCAAATGGACCAGGTAAGTTATTATTAGTTTATTATTTTTAACCCATTCTGCACCGGTTTAAACATTAGGAAGATGGCTAAGGGTATTATTTTACATTATAACTATGTTATAATGTGAAATAATACAGAACCGATTACACATCCCGATGGTTGCATAGCAACCATGCGGGAACATCGCAAAGCATCCGCACTTGCTTGCGGATGCTTGCGATTTTCCCGCAGCCCCATTCACTTCTATGGGGCCTGCGTCCGTTAAAAACGCAGAAGATAGAGCATGCTGCGATTTTCACGCATCGCAAAAGTGATGCGTGAAAATCAACTGTCATGTGCACAGCCCCATAGAAGTGAATGGGTCCGGATTCAGTGCGGGTGCAATGCGTCCTCCTCACGCATTGCACCCGCGCGAAAACTCGCCCGTGTGAAAGGGACCTTAAGGACTCAGCCCTATTTCACCCTAAGGACTCAGCCATTTTTGCAAATCTGACCAGTGTCACTTTATGTGGTGATAACTTTAAAACGCTTTTTCTTATCTAGGCCATTCAGAGAATTTTTTCATCACATATTGTACTTCATGACAGTGGTAAAATGATAAAATACTAAATTTACCCAAAATTTAGAAAAATTTGCAATTTTCCAAGTTTCAATTTCTCTACTTCTATAATACATAGTAATACCGCCAAAAATAGTTATTGATTTACATTCCCCATATGTCTACTTCATGTATCGATCATTTTGGGAATGCTATTTCATTTTTGGGGACGTTATAAGGCTTAGAAGTTTAGAAGCAAATCTTGAAATTTTTCAGAAATTTTCTAAAACCCACTTTTTAGGGACCAGTTCAGGTCTGAAGTCACTTTGTGAGGCTTACATAATAGAAACCACCCAAAAATTACCCCATTCTAGAAACTACACCCCTCAAGGTATTCAAAAATGATTTTACAAACGTAATTAACCCTTTAGGTTTTCCACAAGAGTTAATGAAAAATGGAGATAAAATTTCAGAATTTCGATTTTTTGGAAACTTTTCCATTTTAATCCATTTTTTTCAGTACAAAGCAAGGGTTAACAGCCAAACAAAACTTAATATTTATTCCCCCGATTCTGTAGTTTGAACGAACATCCAATATGGGGTTGTAAACTGCTGTATGTGCAGCATACGGGTGTTAATACCCGACACTGCAAAAGTCATGTCCTGGCCTAACTCTGAGAGGAGCACCCTGGATCAAATTTTTAGCCGCCTCAGAACCACTTTTGAAGTACGGACCGCGTCCGAAGTAAAGATGCGCTTCTTTGGGAAGAAACAGAAACCTGGTGAGTCTCTCCGCGATTTTGCTCACTCTCTCCAGGAAGCCTTGGGGGCTGTTGTTCAGATAGATCCCAGGGAGGCTGATACCCAAGACCAGACCCTGAGGGAACAGTTCATTGCAGGGATATACAACGAACAGTTAAAAACCCAATTGAAAATGTTGTCTGCCCAACATCCTAGTAGCACCTTTCTGGACTTTAAAGAACTGGCCATTAGTATTTTGGGTCAAACCCTGCCTGCAGAACCAGTGGCCCCGTCTGAGCCCCTAGCTTGTAAACCTAAGCTGGCTATTATTAACCAGTCCGGGGCCAGCCAAGCAACCCAGGCTCCAACCTCTGATACTGTTGCTATGTTAGTGGAACAGGTTAATCATCTCACTAAAAGCCTGGAAAAAGTGTGCAGGAAATTAGAGGAGTGGGAGAAACCAGTAATGTTAGAAGAGGAATTGCTTCTACCTCCAAAGCCGTTTCCTCCTGCCTATCAGGAGTTTCACCCCAGAGATCCCGGGAGACGTATAAGTGACCGGTTTAAGGACCGCAAGCGGCCTGTCTGTAGTTATTGTAAAAAGTTGGGCCACACAGAATCTACATGCTGGCAGTTAAACGGGCCACCCTCGAGGCTGAGGACCGCCCTCGGGAGGTAGAACAATAGGTCCAAAAGACCCAAGCTGGATGCCCCGGTATGTAGGGTCCCGTCCTAAAATAAGTGTCAAAATCAATGGGATCCCTTTTGAAGCTTTGTTGGACACTGGGTCTCAAGTTACAACTATCCAGCAGCCTACCTTTGAAAAATACTGGGACTCCAGCCTACTAACCCAGCCACCTGAATCCTGGATGGAGATCATCGCAAGTAATGGCAAGCCAGTGAAAGTTCATGGATACTGGGAGCCCACTCTCCAGGTGGGAGAAGCTACTTTGCCTCAACAAGGTGTGATAGTGGTACAGGCCGGAGATAGAGGGGGTCATCCTGTAATTGTAGGTACCAATGTCTTTAAAAACTGTTACCCTGAGGTGCTTGAAGCGCTGCACCAGACTCTGCCTACTGCTCCCTCTGCATCCAAGAAAGCCATCCAAAAGACTATCAGTGTACTGTGTGCTCAGCAGAGGTTTGCTAATGAGAAAGGGGAGATCTGTACCGCCAGGATCCGTGATAATAGGCCGGTGACTCTGCCCCCAAACTCTCAAACTCTCCTGTGGTGTCGTGCCGTTCTTGGAGTCCAGGGCCAAGACTATCCAGCCCTGGTGGAGCCTATCCAGATGGAGAACTATCCTTATGTGAGAGCTGCCAAGTGCCTGGTGACCGTCTCCCAAGGTAAAGTACCTGTCCGTCTGATTAACCTGAGTGATCATCCTGTTGCGCTTACTAAGCACTGCCCTGTTGCCCAGCTTTCACAGGTATTCTTCCAGGATGTCATCCGCCTGCCTGTCACCGAGAAGCCGCCAGCTGCCGCTCGAGGACATCTTCCTGTGAGCGATTCACAAGTGCCCTGGTGGGAGGAACTCCATGTCGGGGACGAAGCTACCCCCAACATCAACTAGAGGGAATTCTGAATCTGGTAAAGAAACACCATCAGGCCTTCAGTAAACATGCAAAGGACTATGGAGAGGTCAGTGTCATTCAACACACCATACCCACTGGCTCTCATCCTCCCATCAAAGAGAGGTATAGACCCATACCACCTACTTCATACCAAACTGTTAAGGAGATGATCCAAGAAATGAAAGGCTCAAACATAATTCGGGACAGCCGTAGTCCCTGGGCTGCACCCCTGGTTCTGGTAAAAAGAAAGATGGCGGCATCCGCTTTTGTGTAGATTACAGAAAGATAAATCAGATAACTCACAAAGATGCCTATCCATTGCCACGTATTGAAGAGTCTCTAACTGCTCTAGGCTCCTCAGCCTATTTCTCCACATTAGACTTAACCAGCGGGTACTGGCAAGTGCCCATGGCCCCTGAGGATAGAGAAAAGACTGCTTTTACCACTCCTATGGGCCTGTTCGAATTTAACTGTATGCCGTCTCGACTGTGCAATGCTCCCGGACTTTCCAAAGGCTAATGGAGCGGTGTTTAGGCCACAAGAACTTTGAGACGGTGCTGTTGTATCTGGATGACGTTATCATCTATTCTAAAACTTATGAGGACCATTTAAAGCACTTAGCTGAGGTGTTTGAAATCCTTATTAAATATGGCCTCAAAATTAAACCGTCCAAATGTCACCTGCTTAAACCTGCTGTGAAATACCTGGGACATGTTGTAGGCGCAGAGGGGGTCCAGCCTGATCCTGATAAGTTGGCTGCTGTCCGAAATTGGCCGGTCCCTACCACCGTGAAAGAGGTGAGGAGTTTCCTTAGCTTTGCTGGCTATTACCGGCGCTTTATCCCCCACTTTGCGCAAATAGCGGATCCAATCCAGGAACTCCTGAGGGGGCAACCAAAAAGAGCCCAAAGACTCCTGTCCCCATTGAATGGAATGAAGAGAGAGAGATCACATTCCAATTGTTAAAAAGAAGTTGACGGAGCCTCCTGTGCTGGGGTACCCAGACTACAGTAAGCCATTTCACCTTTACACAGATGCCAGTAAGAAAGGCCTGGGAGCAGTGCTGGCTCAAGTGCAAGAGGGAAAAGAGAGAGTGATAGCTTACGCCAGCCGGTCCTTAAAGGGAGCTGAAAAGAATGATCAGAACTACAGCTCTTTCAAATTGGAGTTTCTGGCCTTAGTGTGGGCGGTAACAGAAAAGTTCAAGGACTATCTGGCTGCTACTCCATTTATTGCATTCACTGATAATAACCCTCTAGCCCACCTGAATACTGCTAAACTGGGGGCCTTAGAACAGAGATGGGCTTCCCGCCTTGCTAATTACGATTTCACTGTAAAGTACCGGGCTGGCCGTTCAAATGATAATGCTGATGCCCTGTCAAGGCTCCCCACTGAAATAGCACCTGATGACATGCGGGATGCCTGGGAGGATGTAGAAATGCCAGCATTTTATAACAGGTTTGCTCAACAGGACCAGGCTCAAGCTGCCAATAACAGAGCCACTGATCCTCCATCCTCTAACAAGCCTGAACCCAGAGAGGAAAAGTGGATTAAGTTGCAATCAGAGAGTAGAGTTCTCGGTGAACTGCTGGACTTCCTCACCAGTGGCAGAGCCCCTGAAAGAATTCGACGAAAGACCGCAGACCCAGAACTAACCAAATTGTGGAGGCAGCGTCAACAACTTTTCCTTCAAAAGGCCTATTGCTGCGAAGAAGCCTGGATCCTGTATCAAATGACAGAGTGCACCAGATCCTCATCCCACGCCGAGATGCAGGTATGGTTTTGGAAATGTATCATGACAGGTCTGGACATTTTGAGGTTCAAAAGACTGAGGCCACTGTCCGTAGGCGGTTCTATTGGGTCGGAATGAGAGAGGACATTGAGAGGTGGTGTCGGGAATGTACAGCCTGTGCCCTGAAGAGAGGTGAACACCATGATCAGAGAGCACCGCTGCATCCCATTGTAAGTACCGCCCTCTTGAACTTGTTGCTATTGATCATGTAAAGTTGGAGCCCAGTCGCTCAGGGTATACCTATGCTATGACTATTATTGATCACTTCACCAAGTTTGTCGTAGCAGTGCCTGTGAACGACCTGACAGCCAAGACGACAGCTGAGTTGTTCTGGAAACACTTCCTCCTGCCCTACGGTTGTCCAGAAAAGATCCTCACCGACCAGGGACCCGCCTTTGAGTCTCATCTGTTCCAGGAGCTGTGCCGATTACACAACTGCCACAAGGTCCGGACCACGGCCTATCATCCACAAGGTAATGGACTCTGTGAAAAGATGAATCAGACCTTGATCGAAATGCTGAGAGCCGTGCCTCCTGAGACCAGAGGAGATTGGCCTAACCTGCTACCACAACTCATGTACACCTACAATAATACCATTCATTGTTCCACCGGGTACACTCCCTTTACCTGATGTTTGGGCGTCAGGGTAAATTGCCTGCGGATCATTCCCTGGATGTACAAGTGCCTGACACCATAAATCCCCTGCCTAAAACTGACTGGGTAATTGAACACCAAAGGCGCCTGTTAAATGCTAAAGAGATTGTCCAGGAGCGTATGGAAAGTGCCCGAGAACGGCAACAAAGAGACTATGATCTGGCAGCCCATGCAGAGCCTCTTGCCGTGGGGGATGTTGTATGGTTAAAAGATAACCACCGCACCAGTAAGTTGGACAGCAAATGGGAGCGGACTCCCTATGTTGTATCTGCCATCCCCAATGCTGGAACTCATACTTATGAAATTACCAGGGAAGGTAAGGGTTCCCAAATTGTTCACAGAAACCACCTAAAACTCTGCATGACAAAGGGGCCCATTGCTGGAGACTCCGACCCCAGTCTCCTGTGCCAGAACTTTCTGCTCAGCCTGTGGAGCCTATGCAGGCTGTGGCAGATCTATTAAATGATGCTGAACCACTCCATTGGTTCCTCACACCCTGGTTAAACTTGTTGGTGCCTGCTCCAGCACCCACCGGCCTTTCATCTCCAGAGGAGCCGGATCAGGGTACCAGTAGCGAGGGTCCCACTGAGGGAGACCCTCCTGCTCCTTCTGCTCCTTCTGTTCTTCCTCCAATCCCGTTGCCATGGGAGGAAGAGACTCCCATTCTAAGGAGATCCACCCGGGTAACCAGGGGCGCCCGCCAGTCCGCTTGGGATACTTTGACTATGCTGGTGGCATCTCCCCTGGAAACTCCTGTGTAAGTTATCAGTTAAGTAAGCTTTGTGCTCAGAATGGACTCCCCAGTGCGAGCCTCCATGCACTATTATATTGCATTCTGTTTGATTCTATTCTGTTATGGACTTATATACTTACCATGGACTGTCCTGGTTTTATATTTAAACACGCTGTGCCAGGTCACTGCCCCTGTTCCATATGGTTACCTGATAAGAAGAGAACGTCGCCCTGTTTCCCTTCCATTTATATGCTATGTCTTATTCATGTTTTATATTGTTGCATGTGTATCTTTATGCCTATTGTTGTGTAGAAGGGACACTCTCACTAGAGTACGAGGCCGTACTCATTTCAAAGCAAGGGGGTATGCAGCATACGGGTGTTAATACCCGACACTGCAAAAGGTTTATTATGTGTATGTACCTTTAATTTATTTCCTTGTACAGGCCTGCAGGGGGTAGTGTCTACTACAGCCACTAGAGGGAGACAGTGCGCCCCACTATATATAGGTAGGCCCAAGCATAGGAGAGTTAGTTCAGTGCAGACAGTTGTCTGTGAAGTGTGTGCAGACCGAGTAGTCTGTGTGGGACTCCTTTCATGTCCTCAGCAGGTAGCAAGGGAAATCCTCCAAGTGTAAAGAACCAAGGATAGAAGCCGACTAAGAGGTATTTGGGCCTTGGATTATAAAGTAACCCAGGAATAGACAGGTCAGAAGAACTGAAGAGTACCTGAGGAATAGTGGAGAGTCAAATCCCTGTGCAGATTTAGGCCTGCTTGATCTAAGAGGAGTTGCAATCTATATTCATCTGTGATCTATTCATCTGAAACTACTCTGCACTTCAATGTATTAAGGAACTGCGCTTCCATCCATTTATGTGTATGATTACCATCAAAGCTTCAGTAAAGTTCAAGTTTGTTTTATCATCACGTGGTTCCTCAGTTATTCCTGCTATCAGCAAACGGCGTGCCACCGTTACTTGGCACTGGCGTCACGAACATTACCTATCACTACCTGCCCTTGCAGAGAGTCAGCTGTCCCAGGTTAGTGGTCACAATTGCACTACAACATCCAGGAACACTATTAACCCTAACTTGAGTACGCTGCACCTCATGCAGGGCGCAGAAGGAAAGGAACGCCAAATGGTTTTTGGAAGGTGGATTTTGCTAGACTGGTTTTTTGACACCATGTCCCATTTGAAGCCCCCGATGCACCCCTAGAGTAGAAACTCCATAAAAGTGACTCTATCTAAGAAACTACACCCTCAAGGTATTCAAAACCAGTTTTATAAACTTTGTTAACCCTTTAGGTGTTCCTCAAGAGTTATTGGCAAATGGAGATGAGATTTCAGAATTTCTATTTTTTGTTACCTTGTCTCAAAACAAGTGTAATATAGAGCAACCAAAAATCATATTTACCCTAAAATAGTACCAACAAAACTGACACCTTATCCCGTAGTTTCCAAAATGGGGTCGATTTTTGTGAGTTTCTACTGTAGGGGTGCATCAGGGGGCTTCAAATGGGACATATTGTCAAAAACCAGTCCAGCAAAATCTGCCTTCCAAAAACCATATGGCGTTCCCTTCCTTCTACGCCCTGCCGTTTGGCCATACAGCAGTTTACGACCACATATGGGGTGTTTGTGCAAACAAGAGAATCAGGGCAATAAATATTAAGTTTTGTTTGGCTGTTAACCCTTGCTTTGTTACTGGAAAAATTGATTAAAATGGAAAATTTGCAAAACAATTGCTGTTTTGGGACCGTTTTTGTCTTTTGTTAATTACATTGTTGAACTGACAGGTTAGATTGTGTGCTATTTCTATAGAGCAGGTTGTTACGGACGCGACAATACCAAATATGACTACTTTTTAGGGGTTTTTGTTTTAGTTTTACATAATAAAGCATTTTTGAAAGAAATTATTTTTAGTGTCTCCACATTCTGAAAGCCACAGTTTATTTTATATTTTTTGGGCGACTGTCTTATGTAGGGGCTCATTTTTTGCGGGATGAGGTGACGGTTAGATTGGCACTATTTGGGGGTAATATGTCTTTTTGATCACTTGCTATTACACTTTTTGTGATGTAAGGTGACAAAAAATGGCTTTTTGACAACGTTTTTATTTAATTTTTTTACAGTTTTTACTTGAGGGGTTAGGTCATGTTATATTTTTATAGAGCAGATTTTTACGGACATGGAGATACCCAATATGTCTACTTTTTAGTTTTTTTTTTTAAATTTAACACTAAAAAGCATTTTTGAAACAAAAAATCATGTTTTAGTCTGAGAAGCAATGTTTTAGGTAGGGGCTCATTTTTTGCGGGATGAGATGGCGGTTTGATTCGTACTATTTTGGGAGGCATACGCTTTTTGATCGCTTTGTATTACACTTTTAGTGATGTAAGGTGCCAAATAAATGGCTTAATTACACCATTTTTTTCTTTTTATGGCGTTCACCTAACGAGTTCAGTCATTTGATATTTTTATAGAGCAGATTTTTACGGACGTGCAATGTGCTGACACAGCCCGCACAGCCTCCCGCCGCCCGCAACCACCCTCTCCTGCACCCCCGCAGCCATAATATGATTGGGGGCTGCAGGGGGTTAAAATGAACACTTTGGGGGCATTAACTCTCTGATCCCCAGAGATCGCACAGAGCGCTGCAAACCGTGGGTCTGAATTGACCTGCAGTTTGCAGAGATCGCCGATATGGGGGTCACAGGACCCCCTGGGCATTGTAACAAGGTACCTGCTGAATGATTTCAGCAGGTGCTTTGTTCCGATCACTGCCGGCTGAGCAGCAGTGATCGAACTACTCATGACGCACCTGTACGTCATGGGTCCTTAGGACTCGGAAACAATGACGCACCGATACGTCATGCGTCCTTAAGGGGTTAAAAGAGGGAAGGAGAGTCCTCATTACCACCCAGGAGTTCTGAATGTATAAATTATGTATCATAATTGTGTAGTCTCATGCTATAATGTACATAATGGGGATCATTTATCAAACTGGTGTAACGGAAAACTGAGTTTATTTGCCCATAGCAATGAATCAGATTCCTCCTTTCACTTTCCAAAGGAGTGGCCCAAATTGAAAGGTGGAATCTGATTGGTTGCTATGGGCAACTAAGCCATTTCCACTTCACACCAGTTTAATAAATAACGCCCAATATACTTATGACTTTGTTAAAGGTTTACTAAAAGTGGCATTCCCCTTTAAACATTACTGCTCTATATACAGTTCTTCATTCAGACTAGATCTCTGATGACATCAGCAGTAGCCAGGAGCCCCGCCCCTTAGAATACTGAAGCTGTATGACATCACAATGCTGTGTCCAGGGTTCTATGTGTTGGGGTGCACTGGATTCTTTTGAGGGTTAGATGTTGGAGACGATGGATTCAAGAAGAATTGTTCTTGTTTTTCTTTTCTTTTTATATTTTATGTTTACGGAAAGCCCACAAAAACACCTGCAGGTAATGGCTATTATCACCGGGGGTTTATCTTACGGAATGGGGGCTGAATATTGTATTTATCCTTACATGATTACGAGTCCTAGAGGCAAATCTGGCTGGTATCTCTGTGGCTTGGAGATCAGGTTATAGGACAGTGGGCTGTGTGCGGCATTGTAGCTGAGCCCCATTTACTTGGATGGCGCTGAACTGCAAAACCGTACACAACCCCTGGAACAAGAGGGAGGATATTTCAGAAAGAAAGCTGTAAGGTTTCTAATCTGAAACCATGGCCTTAAATGATGACATCCACTAGTGGGCACTTACTAAATACTGATTTATTGTCATCTTCTGACGTTGCCTCTTGTCCTCGTTTTGGGGTTCAGCTTCCGCTATCATTGATTTCATGTCTTTATTTTTCTTCATTCTTTCATGGACAGTGACTTTCCCAGGATCAGGGAGTACAACCCCGGTCCGGACAGCGCTGGTGCAAATAACAGTGAGTAGTCAAGTCCTTCCTCTCCTATTTCTACTCTCATTATCCTCTAGGATCTAGAGATGTTGGACAATGTCTTGTAGAATATGTTCTCTATGATAAGAATTGATAACGAGCATCTTGTGTCTTTATTACCAGTCATGTACCGCGTTGTCCTGCCGCTATGCGGATTTCTATTGCTTGCCACCGTGATTACCATCTTTTGCTGGTGAGTTTACAATTTTCTTCTACTCTACAGATCACAATATTCTCTATACACTGTATTGTCTGACCTACAGGGAGCGCAGTAACTACTGCAGCCAAGTTATAATACAGGGGCAGGATCGGGCAGGGATGTAATCATGTAACTGCTGTCCACTCTTTCCCAGTCCTGTATTATGATGTGATAAAGAATATAGCACTATTGTATATCCTTCCTGCCTGTTATATACTGCACCTTTATAGCTCACCCCCTGTAGTGGGGAGGGGGTCATGGGTATATTCTGATGGGGAACTGAAGATCATCATCTGTAGCGGCTAATGTCAGGACATTTCTCTGTCTCACAGTTACAAGTACATCAAGGCCTGGCGCCGGCGGGAACAGAAACAGGCAACTGATCTAGCGATGGTTCGAGTGGAGAAGCCAGGTAATCATTTCTATGTAATAACATATATAATGGGGGTCCAGGTAGAGCTTAGGGTTACCTCTCATATCTGCTGATCACACACATTGTGGGTCCTTCTATTACCCCATTATTCAGCATCATGTCTGCTGATGAGCTGCATCACTATATTACTGCATTGCTCATAATGTTAAAAGTATATATTCTGTTATATCTACTACCTGCTGATGGTTTCCTTTTCATTTTGTAGTTGTTCAAAAGCCTTTAGTGCAAATTAAGAAAAATAACATCAGACCAGCCATAGATAACATCAAGAAAGATAACATCAGACCAGTCATAGATAACATCAAGAAAGATAACATCAGACCAGCCATGAATGACATCAAGAAAGATAACATCAGACCAGCCATGAATAACATCAAGAAAGAAATGACAATTATTGAACAACTTAAAGCTGCCAAAAAGAGGAGGAGAAAATAATGAAAATAACACCTAAAATAGAGGAGGAAAAATCATGAAAAACCATCCAAAACAGATCAGGAGAATATCACGAGACCATCCCGCCTGAAACGGTTCCATAAATGGATTCAAAAAGGACCCAGAAGAAGAACACCTGCTGCAGCTGCCGGTCCATGGACTAAATGGCGTTAATACCATCATGCCCATCAGTCCTAAAGCCTTGGAACACCATCAACAGTGGCCATATCTGTCTGTCTGTCTGTCCCTCTGTTTGTCTATCTGTATGTCCGTCTTTCCCTGTCTGTCTGTCTATCTATCGTAGAATACATAGGCAGATGGAAGACACCTGGAGGGGTGTACATCTCATCCACACTTTTTAATGTAGGTGAGATGAAAAATCCAGGAAAGTTGGGTTTCCTTAGTAAATTTACTTTGCTGAGGTTTTTATAAATTTTATTTCCGGGCCTGAATTTTTTTGGAATGGCAGGTAGGTTGGCAGTGGGACCTGCCATTCCCTCCCCTCCAGGACTCCCCCCTTTCCCACCAATCAGCCCAGGTGATGCTGTTACTGGGGCATAAAACTGTTGACAACTGCAGTCAAGGTCTCAGTCTTGAAAGGCACAGTAGCCACAGTGGAACATCTGTGCTCTGAATACTGTTATGTGTGAACTGATCTCTATGTGATGTCGCTGTTTTGTTGCTGGACCAAATACAGCCAAGTTGTATTTTTAACCCCTGAAGCCTCTGAATTTTGTCATTTTGTTAACATGAGACCAACAAAGATTCCTTTGCAGTATGCTGCCCCCAGGGCTTATCGTGCACCAGGTTTTTGGGATGCCGATTGGTGGTGCAGCCTTATTAGTTTGCTGTGTCACGGCGCTCTTACCTGGATACCGTCGCTCCCCAGGGTTAGGCTCCATAGAAATAAATTGGAGAGTCGTAGTTTGTAGAGAATAAGCTGAGTCTAAACTTTGTAAAGTTTAACAGACAATACTTGATCTTTCTTTTGGTTCCAGCAGGTTTTGGGGTAAACTGGCAGCTGAACTTGGATATCTTGCTTTATCTTTCTCTGCTGTGCTAATCTCTGACTTCAGTCCGTGTTCTGGACTTTGTGTCAGTTCTGGGTTAGGGGCCAGTATTAGGGTTAGGGGTAGAGATGTCCCGAAAAATTCGGTCCGCCCCGATACATCATCATTGAGTAAACTTTGACTCTGTACCTCACAGTCAGCAGACACATTCCAGCCAATCAGTATACCCTCACTCCCAGACCCTCCCACCTCCTATCAAAAAGCAAGAACAGCATCCATCTTAGGTTCATTCTGAAGCTGCAGTGTTAGTTAGAGCAGGGAGAGTGCTGCTGCTGCCGAATTAATAGGGAAAGCGTTAGCTAGGACAGTGTTCTGTGTCCACTCCAGTCCTCAAAGGCTCATCTCCTATAAGGACAGTGTCCTAACAGCGGTCCAAAAATCCCTTTTAGGGCTGGTACATCAGTCTGCTTTTATTTATTTTTTCTATATATATATATTGCAGTTTCCTGCTCTTGTGTGTTCCACAAAACGTCGAACGCACATGGCCAGTATTCTTGCTTTATGGATGTGGATGGGAAAACACATACGGTTTTGCAAATGTAGCCATAGGGTTAATTTTCAGTATTAGGCCTCATTCACACGACCGTATGGCTTTTTCAGTATTTTGCGGTCCGTATTTTGCGGATCAGTGGTTCCGTTTTTTTCTTCCGTTGTGTTTCCGTTTCGGTTCCGTTTTTCCGTTCCGTTTTTCCGTATGGCATATACAGTATACAGTAATAACATAGAAAAAAATTGGGCTGGTCTTAACATTTTCAATAGATGGTTCCGCAAAAACGGAACGGATACGGAAGACATACGGATGCACTTCCGTATGCTTTCCGTTTTTTTGCGGACCCATTGACTTGAATGGAGCCACTGAACGTGATTTATGGACAAGAATAGGACATGTTCTATATTTAAACGGAACGGAAAAACGGAAACGGAAGGCATACGGAGACACTTCAGTATTTTTTGCGGTCCCATTGAAGTGAATGGTTCAGTATACTGTCAGTATACTGAACTGAAAAACGGCCAGTATACGGTCCGCAAAATACTGTCGTGTGAATGAGGCCTTAGGGTTAGGGGTCAGTATGGCATTGTATTAGCATTAGGGGTCAATATTAGATCTAGAGACTAGTATTAGACTTAGGGTTTGGGGGTCAGTATTAGGGTTAAGGGTCAGGGGCCAGTTCGGCCACACACCCGCTCTAACTGCCCCCCAAAACACATAGGAGTGCCCTACATCCACACCAAAGCTGCTGTCGAACCTGAAATCAAACAAAAGAAGAATTAACACTAAAGCAAACATTGCCCGCATCATATCTATAAAAAAAACTGTCTAACATAAGACCGAAACCTCGCCGATTCCCAACGCCCAATCTTCCGAATTACCTCCTCACTGACTCCCAATCTGGCCACCTCCGTCACTGCTCCTATCCTGAACGGGTGCCCAGAATACCCTGTTCCTCGACTCCAAGAGCTTTCAAGCATTTCTTGAACACCGCCAAAAATTGAAAACGGGACAAAACGAACCGTCCTCATGCCGGAGAAAAGGCAACGTATCCCTACCTAATCCCACACTATCACCCTCCACACACCGGACTGGGCACATAAAACAACCAGGAACTGCAAACAACGTAAACTGGCAACCCCTACCTTCCTGATCCGTTTCGACTTCCGAATCTGAACCACAACCCTGTCCAAATATAAGTCCACATCATCACACTTCAAACCCCGCTCTACTGACACTGACACTCACCAACTCCCCTAATCTAAAAGCCCCAAAAATGCTAATGCAAATGCCGTCCTAAATAAACCCACTTCCCACCCCGAACTAAAAACAACGCCCAACTTTTCTCTTTTCTTATCTCCAAAAGAAACTTAAAAGCAACCCGCCTCCCCTGGTCTTCGACCTTACTTCCCCTATGCCATCCCTTCAAAACCTACCGAACCCAAAAAGTTTTTGTCTGGTCAGTTAAGCCACGCAACCTTAACCCATACGCTAGACATGCAATAAAACGGTTTACCTGAGAAACAGACCAACCTTCCTCTTTAAAATGCCCTAATAACAGCACCAATATCATCTCTCCATCATCAACGCATGCCTCAAGCCGGGAGCTCCACCTCTCCCAGGTCTCCCACGCCTTACCATATGCCTTCCAGGTACCAGGACTCAGCGAGTCCTTCAACAACCTCACTATCGCTCCTCCAGGATTTCCCAAAGCCAAATCGGACACTCCAGACCCTCTTCCTCTGCTTCTGGCACTAGAAGCCGAAACCACTCCCACTGTGAATGAGAAAGAGCATCCGCCACAGAATTAGACACTCCTGCAACATGCTTTGCGACCACGCAAGACCAGAAATTGCAAGAGCCTAATAAACAAGATGCCGATAAACTGTTGATAGCCTGAACCACCCCCAAGTTATCACAATGGAAACGCACCTTTCTATTGGCGAATCGCTCTCCCCACAACACTACCGCCATGACAATGGTAAATAGTTCCAAAAGAGCCAGGTTACCCAGCCACACGTAAACCACGCCTCCGGCCACTGACCCGCACACCATTGTCCCTTGCAATAAGCCCCAAAACCAACTCCCCAAGACGCGTCCGTATATAACTCAAAATCAACATTATCACAAGCGCCCCCATAACTAACGCCTGACCATTGTACTGTTGTAAAAACTCTGCCCATACCCTTAAATCCCCTTTCAATTCCTTTCGTAGCCGCACGAAGTGATGTGGCGCTGACACAGCCGCCGTAGCCGCGCCTGCAAAAAATTCGACCCATCGGCATAATCCGGCATGCAAAGTTACGTTTCCCAATAAGAACTGCAAGTCCCGCAACCTAATCTTTTCCCGTTTTATGGCCTTACAAACCTCCTGCCGCAGATTCAACAGTTTTTCCTCCGGAAGTCTACACTCCATCCTGACAGTGTCTATAACATTTCCCAAAAACACAACAATTCCGACGCTGGACCCACCGTCTTCTCACCAGCCAGCAGTACCCCCAAAATGCGCAAAAACCGACTAACATATGCAGTAACAAAAGAACAAACCCGAGCTTTCCGGCAGCCCTAAACAAAAAAATCATCTAAATAGTGAATAACCGATGAACAACCCGAAACGTCAACCACTACCCATTCTAAAAATGAACTAAACATTTCAAAATACGCACAGGAAAGCGAACACCCCATGGGTAAGCACCTATCTACAAAATAACTCCCTTCCCAAAAACAACCCAACAAATGCAAGCTCTCCACATTAAGCGGTAACAAGCTTAAAAGCTGCTTCAATGTCAACCTTGCCATTAACGCTCCTCGGCCCCACCATCTTACCCAATTCACAGCCGCATCAAATGATGTATACACCACTGAACATAAATCGGCATCTATGCCGTAATTGAATGACGCTCCTTTTGGATATGACAAATGGTGAATGAGCCGAAACTTGTTTGGCTCCTTCTTAGGCACCACCCCCAATAGAGAAACTTTTAGATTGACCAACGGAGGCACCCTAAACGGGCCCGCCATCCGCCCCAACTCCACCTCCTTCCTTAACTTCCCAGAAACTACCTCGGGTGATCAAGAGCGGACCTCAGATTCTTATGAACCAGGGGCCCCGCCGGCGTAAATGATGGAATACGAAAACCGAACTTAAAACTGTTAACAAATAAAAGTGGCCGCTGCCCGATCTGGGTACCTATCTAGGAACTCCTGCATCTATTCCACCCGCACTGGAGTCAGATTTTTTCCAGCAGCGTCCCCGCCTCCCTTTGTTTTCCCCTCTAAAAACACGGGCTGGCTCCATGGGGGCTCCCCGCACAAGGTGCATTCGTGCTTAAATTTGCACTTAGCCCCGGATCTGCAATTTCCTTGGTTGAAAAGGAAACATAAGCCCTTCGCTGATGCTGCCGCAAGCGCTCCCGTTGTTGACCCCTCAAGCGCCCCGAAGGGCTGCACCGCCCTAGTCGGTGCCGCCACCAGTAACCAAAGCCCAATATCCTTGTGATCCCACCGGATATCAGGCCTAACCGCCCTGCGCTGCCGAAACTGTTCGTCATAGTGGAGCCAACCCACCCCGACGTAAACCCGATACGCTAGTATAGCGAACGCTTGCAGCCAGTTGCTAAACGTGCATGGGATTAACCAATAACCAGGGTGCAGGGAACGGTGAAGGTCACTGTTCGGGGGCAGGTGTTGCGGAGGTCACTGTTAAGGAGCAGGGTACTGTAGAAGTCACTGTTAAATGGGTGAGCGCAGTGGAGGTCTCTCTTAAGGGGTAGGGTACTGTTGAGGTCACTGTTAAGGGGGTGGGGTGTTGTGAATGTCACCGGTAAAGGGGTGGTGTGAGGCGGGGTCACTGTTAAGGGGATGGTTCACTGTGCAGGTCAAAGTTGAGGGAGTGGGGTGCTGTGGAGGTAAATGTTAAGGTGGCGTGGACTTGTGGAGATCACTGTTAAGGGCTAGATCACTGTGGCGGGTAACTGTTAAGAGGGTGGGCTGCGGTGGAGGTCTTTGTTAGAGGGGCGGTGGGGTGTTGTGGAAGTCACATTTGAAGGGGGTGGGGCACTTTGGGGGTTCAGTGTTGAGGGCTGGGGTGCTATTGAGGTCACTGTTAAGGAGACGGGTTGAGGTAGAGGTCACTTTTATGGGAGACATAGTCTATCTTATAACAGCACACACAAACATTAAAGGAAAATAGTGCGAACCTGGGTCCTTCTGCTAGTATATATATATATATATATATTTGTGGTCATGGCTACCTGTGAACGAAGCGGGGAAGCATGCCTAACCCGGGACCCTACACTGGCTGACTTGTTCCTGGAGCCAGGAATGCGGGTAGGCCTAAAAGGGGCATACCCTAATGAGAACAACAGAGAAAAGGGGTGGGAGGGAGGGAGGGGCATGAGAGGGATGTATGCCGGGCTGAGAGAGCCCATGAATAAATGGGGCAGACACCCCTCCCAGAAATGCAGGCTGAACTTCAGCCTTCATTATATAATTATATATTATATACACATATAATCCACAGTGGGAAATGATAAGATCTGCCTTGACCAAACATTGGGAATTGTTAGGTTTAGATACAACTTTGGATGAAGTTTTACCACCATTTCCATCTATTACCTATAGAAAGTCCCAGAATTTTAGAGACATTTTATGCCTTTGGGTCACAGGGTCAAAGATGGGGTTGCTCACCTTGTTGCCAATGTGTCGCTTGTCCAAATTTAGACAAAGCCTCTCACTTTTCCAACCCTACTAGAACCAACTAAACAATACAAGATTACTCATAATATTACATGTGGTACATCAGGAGTAATCTATCTGGCACAATCTTCATGCCAACTCATTTATGTGAGAATTGAGGAGACGTGTCAGGAAGGGGCGAAGGATGAGAATGATTTAACGAAATTAAAATCTATTCCTAGGCATTTTAAAGAATTCCATAACTGTGAAAGATCTCAGTTTCATGTAAGAGGCATTGATCGTGTCCTTATATCCATAAGAGGTGGTAACTGGAAAAAACTACTTGCTGAAAAGAAGGTAAGATGGATTACGTTGTCCCCATTTGGGTTAAATGAATATCTGATTTTCTCACCAGACTTGTGATTTTTTAATTTTTGCTTCTTCTCCTTGGTCCCAAAATGGTCACTGATTTAATTACCTTATTTTATTTCTTTTACTCATTGTTTATATGTGTTGTTTTTTTTAGGTCATTCATACCTACAAGCTATTAGTGGAAGAGGTATAGATTCATGGAGAATGATATGGTCGGGATTCTGAGATGAGGGGTGCACCACCAATGAGGTCAGGTGAGGCGATCGCCTCAAGCAGCACCGGGAATTGATAAGATGGGGGCAGCCGAAGGGCCATGGGCTGAAGGTAGAGGTTAGTTTAAGAAATTGGCATTGGGAAAGGGGGGCGTAGTTTCAGTTTTCGCCTCAGGCAGCAGAAAGTCTAGGTGCACCCTGGCATGGAGATGCTCCATATCAAGAAGGATATATAGAGGGTTATTTATTATCCTGAAATACACCTCCATTAGGTATATTTCAGGCGCAGATTGCGTTGTAATAGTTAGCTGCGCCCGCAACCTACGACTTTTCCCAGCCTCAAGCCAGGTCTAAAAAGTGAAAGGGACATGCCTCTTTAGACACAGAAATGATCTAAATGTAAGCCAGCAAGGCAACTATCTTACAAAAAGACTGGCGCTTGATACGCCGGAATTATGTAGAGGCCGGCGACGCTTCAAAACTCAGCAGATTCATAGCCACATATAGGGGTTATTAGTACGGCGCCTAGAATGCTGGTCTCAATAAATGGCCCCCACAGACTTTTAACCCTTAGGCCTCTTTCACACGGGCGCGGCGGGTGCACTCCGTCAAACAGTGCGGGTGCGCTATGGAATCGCCGCGATTTTTTCCCTGCGAGTGCAAAGCGCTGTCAGCGCGCTTTTGCACGCCGCGGGAGAAAATCGGCACTTTTGGTACCCAGACTCAACCTGCACCTCTTCACAGAAGTGCATGTTTGGGTCAGAAATTGTCTCGCTGGTATTATTTCCACATTATAACATAGTTATAATGCAAAATAATACCTTTGCCATCTTTCCTATCAGCCGAGTGTAGAATGGGTTGTAATAATAACTGATACACTCTCTAGCCTGGCCTGATTACGCGGCCCGGCATCCTTCCAGTTGTTAGTAGTGAAGTAGTGACTCCAGATGATAACACAGCATCACATGGCCCAATCACCTGCTCCATCACTATAGTGATGGAGCATGTGATTGGTCCATGTGACCATGTGACATCATCACAGGTCCTTTCCTACCAGCAAGCTAACGGAGAGGATGCCGGGCTTCGCGATCAAATGGACCAGGTAAGCTATTATTAGTTTATTATTTTTAACCCATTCTGCACCGGTTTAAACATTAGGAAGATGGCTAGGCAGTATATTTTACATTATAACTATGTTATAATGTGAAATAATACAGGACCGTTACAGATCCCGATGGCTGCATAGCAACCATGCGGAACATCGCAAAGCATCCGCACTTGCTTGGGCGGATGCTATGCGATTTTCCCGCAGCCCCATTCACTTTTTTTTCTACTTATGGGGCCTCGCGCCCGCTAAAAACGCAGAAGATAGAGTATGCTGCGATTTCTCTTTTCACGCATCGCAAAAGTGATGCGTGAAAATCAACTGTCAGTGTGCACAGCCCCACATAGAAGTGAATGGGTCCGGGATTCAGTGCGGGTGCAATGCGTCCTCCTCACGCATTGCACCCGCGCGGAAAAACTCGCCCGTGCAGAAAGGGACCCATACTCAGCCCTATTTTCCCCACCTAAGGACTCAGCCATTTTTGGCAAATCTGGCCCAGTGTCACTTTATGTGGTGATACCTTTAAAACGCTTTTTCTTATCTAGGCCATTCAGAGAATTTTTTTTTCATCACATATTGTACTTCATGACAGTGGTAAAATGATAAAATGCAAAATTTACTCCAAAATTTAGAAAAATTTGCAATTTTCCAAGTTTCACTTTCTACTTCTATAATATATTATTACAGTAATACCGCCAAAAAATAGTTATTGATTTACATTCCCCATATGTCTACTTCATGTATCGATCATTTTGGGAATGCTATTTCATTTTTTGGGGACGTTATAAGGCTTAGAAGTTTAGAAGCAAATCTTGAAATTTTTCAGAAATTTTCTAAAACCCACTTTTTAGGGACCAGTTCAGGTCTGAAGTCACTTTGTGAGGCTTACATAATAGAAACCACCCAAAAATTACCCCATTCTAGAAACTACACCCCTCAAGGTATTCAAAACTGATTTTACAAACGTAATTAACCCTTTAGGTTTTCCACAAGAGTTAATGGAAAATGGAGATAAAATTTCAGAATTTCTGATTTTTTGGAAACTTTTCCATTTTAATCCATTTTTTCAGTACAAAGCAAGGGTTAACAGCCAAACAAAACTTAATATTTATTCCCCCGATTCTGTAGTTTGAACGAACATCCAATATGGGGTTGTAAACTGCTGTATGTGCAGCATACGGGTGTTAATACCCGACACTGCAAAAGGTTTATTATGTGTATGTACCTTTAATTTATTTCCTTGTACAGGCCTGCAGGGGGTAGTGTCTACTACAGCCACTAGAGGGAGACAGTGCGCC
>JAKVIS010002769.1:0-20721 GCA_033119425.1 Bufotes viridis | reverse complement strand
ATGGACCTACATTCTTCGCCTCTGTCTGGCTTGATGCTGATGAAAGTTTTAGAAATTAATGCCCACATTACTTATCATATCAATACATTACGTTTACAATTGATTTACTAACCTCTCTCTGGCGACGACGCCTCAAAATATAGATGACTGTTTGTATGAAGAGTCGCATATATGGTTTCCGTAGGCGCAGAGGTCTAATGGTAGCATTATTATCCATTTTTCACTCTGGAAAACTGACAATGTGCTATACAATTGTACTCAAAATGGAGTATGGTGAAGAAGTAGGACGGGACTAGATGATGTCACAGGAAATGATGTTGAAAGAGGGTGTATCTTTGTCTTGGAGAGAAGGAGGGAAAAAAATCCGCATGCGGAAAATCCGCATGCAAATCCAGATGCAAATCCGCATGCAAATCAAGACCTATTGATGCGGATTTACCGCACGGATTTGCCTGCGAACACCGACGGATTTCAGTGCTGATTCTCCGCACATGAATCCTGAACGTGTGCATGTAGCCCTATGGTGTCTCTTGGTATGTTTAACATCTTTGCAATCTTCTTATAGCCATTGCCCTTCCTGTGAAGAGAAATCACCTCTTCTCTTGTCTTCCTGGACTATTCTCTTGACTTCACCATGTTTGTAAACACACCAGTAAATGTCTAGAAAGAGCTGAGTATCACAGTCATTTTAAATCTGCCTAATTGGTGCTTATTATGCTTGATTGCTGCTCCTTGACATCCACAGGTGTTATCAATACCTGATCGAAAACACTTGAATGAACCTCTGTTCTTAAGAGTGGTAGTCTTTAAGGGGTTGAATAATTGTGTCAATGAATAAATCACAAAAAAACCATTTAATACTGTATTACAAAAACAATTGATGTCATTTTAGTTGCATTTGGTTCTTTAAAAAGTCCTTGTAAGCAGTGGCGTAGCGTGGGTTGCCAGCACCCGGGGCAAGCCATGTATTGCGCCCCCCCCCCCAACCTGTGGGTACGCCCCTTTTTACAGATAACATAGTGGATGTCACTTGCAGTCCTATGTAACACTACAGATAATACAGTGATAGCTCTCTGAGTACAGATAATGTAGTAGATGGGTGTGAACCCCCAAAATTCAGAACACACACAGAGTGACCTGAAGTCTGGGGCCAGGATATGGCATGGTGGGCCACCGTCTTCATTCGGAAATTAGAACGTCATGACACCTTTTATCAGCCACGTCTCGTCTCTGCAGAGTTTCATAGAAAACATTTTTAAATTCCTCACTTTACTATCATCCTCTTCTATCATTATACACAGGGGCAATTATATATCCTAATAATACAGAGGGGCCATTATATATTATATTAATACAGAGGGGCCATTACATATCCTAATAATACACAGGGGCAATTATATATCCTAATAATACAGAGGGGGCCATTATATATTATATTAATACAGAGGGGCTATTATATACTAATAATACTGTGGGGCATTATATACTAATAATACAGATCTCTGCTGTCCATATACCAGGCCTACCAGTATTACCCCTTCATATACCGCCTGGTCAGGGTGACTAGGCGGTATATGAAGGGGCAGGGCCGCCATCAGGGGGGTACAGCCCATACCCCAGTAAGGGGCCCTGACCCTGGGGGGGCCCGGTCAGTCCTGAAACTTTTTTTTTTTTAAATTTTTTTTTTTTAATTTTTTTTTTATTGTGGCAGCCGGCTCTGGGGCCCAGTGCTCCTCCCCCTCTTCCTTCTGCAGCCTGTCCCTTACCTCCCGGGGCCCCGGGCCCCAGCTATCTTGTTCTGAGAACAAGATAGCTGGAGTCTCGGCAGATCCATGGGTAGAATGTAGTTGCTAGAAGGAGGGCTGTGACATCACTGGTCACGTGCTCCTTCATAGTCACATGGACAAACCCCGACAGCAGCAGCAGCAGCTTGTGGAGGGAGGAGGGGCTGTGTGCCTGCAGGCTGCTCAGTGAGGGAGGATGTGCTGCAGTCCTGGAGTCCACAAAGCTTCATGGAGAGCAGGTGAGGGGCAGCTCATGTATGAGGGGGCAGGTGGAGCACTCAGGGGCAGTGGGGTTCAAGTGGAGTGGAATCTGGTGCAATTAAGGGGGTTTATAGCACAGATCCAGGTGTATTCTGAAGGCCATGGTGTATATGATTCTGTCCCTGTCCTTGTCTCTGTCTGTCCCTGCGTGTGTCTCTGTCTGTCTGTCCCTGCCTGTGTCTCTGTCTGTCTGTCCCTGAGTGTGTCCTTGTCTGTCTGTCCCTGCGTGTTTCTTTGTCTGTCTGTCCCTGCGTGTGTCTTTGTCTGTCTATCCCTGCGTGTGTCTCTGTCTGTCTGTCCCTGCGTGTGTCTCTGTCTGTCTGTCCCTGCGTGTGTCTCTGTCTGTCTGTCCCTGCGTGTGTGTCTGTCTGACGTGCAAACTAGCTTATTTACTCACCTCACTGGCGCTGACATAATTGAAGAGAAGCGCCGTAATCTTACGCAGACGCACTGCGCGAGATTACGTCAGCCGCAAGTGAGGTGAATAAACTTAACTAGGAGGCGACACTGGGCTCCGGAGTGTGGCGCGATTCTGAAGAAAAAAAGGTCTTTGCTTTATTATACCACTATTAATTCTGAGTGTTGGGGGTCACTTATTGAGGATCAGTGTGGATAGCACTTCGGGGGGATCGGTCTGTGGATGGCACTTAGGGGGATCCTATGCTATATATGTGTCATCCACAGATCCTCGCACAACAGTGCCATCCACATTCCCCCACAACAGTGCCATCCACAGATCCCCCGACAACAGTGCCATCCACAGATCCCCCATATCAGTGCCATCCACAGATCCCCCCAACAGTGCCAGCCACAGATCCCCCACACAACAGTGCCATCCACAGATCCCCCACAACAGTGCCATCCACAGATCCCCCCACAACAGTGCCATCCACAGATCCCCCAAAAAAAAAAAACAGTGCAGTCGACAGATCCCCACCCAAAACAGTGCCATCCACAGATCTCCACCCAAAACAGTGCCATCCACAGATCCCCCTCAAAACAGTGCCGTCCTCAGATCCCCCCAAAACAGTGCAATCCTCAGATCCCGCCCCAAACAGTGCCATTCTCAGATCCCCCCAAAACAGTGCCATCCTCAGATCCCCCGAAACAGTGCCATCCTCAGATCCCCCCAAAATAGTGCCATCCACAGATCCCCCAAGACAGTGCCATCCACAGATCCCCCAAAAAACAGTGCCATCCACAGGCCACCATTAGTTCAAATCCCACCAAATGCTCTCCTTTGGTTAAAAATAATTTTTTTCTAATTTTTCTCCTCAAAAACCTAGGTGCGTCTTTTTATGCTTTTCTATCTTGAAATAAACTAAACCTTTAATGTTATGAAATTTAAATTTAATTTATATTAATTCACGCCCCATCCATCTACTCTCGGCCCAGCCCCCGGATCCAAAGCCTTTATTTAATTGTGCAGTTTTCTGTTGTTCACAAAAAATAAATATTTTCAATATGTTCCTGCTATGGCACTTCTAATATACATTTAAGCTTTTCCATAACGTCGCCCCTCCCCTTCATTACATTCTCAGAAACAAGCAGAGCATGGATGTCAATAAAATTATCCCCCCCGGAAATAATTCTGCGGACGCCCATGCACAGAGACTGGATTTAAGGAACGGGTACCTCCTGCTGGTGCTGGGGAGCAAACTGGCCGGAATCAGCGACACAAGTACAGGGGGGTTGGCAATAATGGAGGGCTGTCTGGGGCAAAATTAACTTGTGTGGGGGCAAATTACTTAGTGGGAGGTCAGTGTGGCGGGCAAACTACATGGGGGCTGTGTGGGGCAAAATTACTTAGTGTGGGGGCAAATTACATAATGCAGGGCTGTCTGGGGGTAAAATTAACTTGTGGGGAAGGGGCAAATTACTCAGTGGGGGTCAGTGTGGCAGGCAAACTACATAGTGGAGGGACATGTGGGGGCAAAATTATTTAGTGTGGGGGCAAATTACTTAGTGGGGGCAACTTGCATAATGCAGGGCTGTCTGGGGCAAAATTAACTTGTGAGGGGGGGGGGAATTAGTCAGTGGGGGGTCAGTGTGGCGGGCAAACTACATAATGGAGGACCGTGTGGGGGCAAATTACATAATGCAGGGCTGTCTGGGGGCAAAATTAACTTGTGTGGGGACAAAATTAACTTGGGGGGGGGCAAATTACTCAGTGAGGGGCAGTGTGGCGGGCGAACTACATAGTGGAGGGCCGTGTGGGAGATGTCCTTGGATGTAAGAGGTATGGGCGCAATATATGGGTGGGGCTGCGTGTGGGTGTGGCTTGAAGGTGGATGGGGACACAGGGGCCCCATGATCTCCTATTCCTGGGGGAAGTGCGCCTCCAAAGACCAGGCTCTGGATCCGCAACTGGGGCATTGTCGGTGGGGGGGGAGCCCAGGCCTTGAGCTGTGTAAGGGGCCCCAAAATTTCTGATGGCAGCCCTGTGAAGGGGTAATACTGGTGGTAGGCCTGGTATATGGATAGCAGAGATGGCATCCTCTGAGCAGTACTGTCTCTGGTCATCCTTTACCAGCATCCTGACTGCCACCTGCGTAGCCTTTGACACTGACTGTCACTCACTGATCGCTAAGGGTACTTTCACACTAGCGTTAGTGTGATCCGGCAGGCAGTTCCGTCTTCGGAGCTGCCTGCCGGATCCGCCGCTCAGTGTGACACTGACAGCATTTGTAGTCGGATCCGGGTGCGGATCCGTCTACAAATGCATTGCAAGAATGGATCCGTCCCTCCGCTTGTCATGCGGATGGACGAATCTGTCTTGCAGTCTTTTTCACAGTTTTCCCGGTCTGCGCATGCGCAGACCGGAAGGACGGATCCGTCCTTCAGTTGTTTCAGAATGCCGGATCTGGCACTAATGCAAATCAATGGGAATTAGTGCCGGATCCGGCATTCCGGCGACTGATCAGGCATTTTGGACGGACATAATACCGCAGCATGCTGCAGTATTATGTCCGGCCAAAACGCCTGACAGTGACTGAACGGAAGGCATACTGATGCAAACTGAACGTATTTCTATCCATTCAGATTGCATGGGGATATGCCTGATCAGTTCTTTTCCGGCATAGAGCCCTTTTGACGGAACGCTAGGCCGGAAAAGAGTAACGCAAGTGTGAAAGTACCCTAAGCAGCAGGCAGTGAAGTGCCATGAGAGCCAGGCTACGCACGTGGCAGTCAGGGTGCTGGTGAAGGATGACCAGAGACAGTACTGCCCAGAGGATGCCATCTCTGCTCATCTCAACTATACCAGGCCTACCACCAGTATTACCCCTTCATATACCGCCTGGTCACCCTTACCAGATGAGCAGGTGGTGTATGAAGGGGTAGTACTGGTAGGCCTGGTATATGGACACCAGTACTGTCTCTGGCCATCGTTCACCAGCACCCTGACTGCCACCTGCTTGCCCTGGCTCTCAGTGTTACAGTGTGAATAAGTCACCCCACACCTAACACTCAGAGAGTGATTCAGTCACACTGTGACACTGAGAGCCAGGGCAAGCAGGTGGCAGTCAGGAATCTGCTGGTGAAGGATGGCCAGAGACAGTACTGCCCAAAGGATGTCACCTCTGGTGTCCATATTGCAGGCCTACCACCAGTATTACCCTTAATATACCGCCTGCCCACCCCACACCTAACACTCTGGGAGCTGTCACACTGACTGACACTGACAGTCTGACTGACTCACATTCAGGCTGCCTGCTGTAGAGTCCTGAAGCGACACACTGCAGCAGCCTTCTTCTTCTTCTTCTTCTTCTTGCACCAGCTACACTGTGTCTTTCCCGGCTGGAAGGTGGGCGGAGCTTCGCGCTGCTGTGGGCGGAGCTTCATACTTGTTCTGTTGATACTGCTCCTCACTCTGTGGCGCTGCTCTCAGTTAGCAACTTCATAGATTTTTTTTGTGCAAACGGCTGCCAGCGCCCCCTGCAGTCTGGCGCCTGGGGCAACGGCCCCCCTGGCCCCCCCCACGCTACGCCCCTGCTTGTAAGATTTTATTCTGAACACAATTACAAATGTACACTAAATTCCCTAAAACCCTTTACAGCATTGGGGGTTGAATAATTTTGAACACAACTGTAGATTTAAAGCTCTCCAATTTATCCTCAGTATTATTATGTGACAGTAGCTGCTCCCAGTCTATGCACTGAAATGCTGCCCTTTACCCAGGGAAATTAGCCTTTTTAAAATTCAGTGTTTTTGCTCTGCCTGGCAGAATTTGCTTCTTATAGTTTAGGGGAATATAATTATATTGTGGTCACGATTATCTAGTGTTTCTCAATCAGTAACATTTCTATAGACCCCCTAACATCACAGAGGAGAGAAGTTTAGTTGTATAACCAAATAGAGTGGGCTGCACAGGCTGGTACAGTGGTCATAATGGGGATTTTACCTTCCCAGACATTGACTGGGG
Source organism: Bufotes viridis (assembly GCA_033119425.1). NCBI lineage: Eukaryota > Metazoa > Chordata > Amphibia > Anura > Bufonidae > Bufotes > Bufotes viridis. The sequence continues at coordinate 14,253 of JAKVIS010002769.1, read as the reverse complement.
TCATGGTTCTGCCTTAACCGCAAAGGGGAGAAGATTCAACTTGCTGTAGGACCACAGGCAGGATTACACATTGTTTTTCCTGCCTGTCTGCTCTGCTAAAGCCTGGCATAGACGCTTTAGGGTCCATTCACACGTCCGTAAGTGTTTTGCGGATCCGCAAAACACGGACACCGGCAATGTGCGATCCGCAATTTGCGGACTGCACATAGCCAGTACTATAAAGAAAATGCCTTTTCTTGTCCGCAACTGCGGACAAGAATAGGACATGTTCTATTTTTTTCAGGAACAGAATTGTGGATCCTGAAAAACTGATCCCCAAAAACGGATGTGGATCTTGGAAAACGGATGCAGATCCCAAAATGCGGATCTGCATCCGTTTCAGCCCCACTGAAAGTGAATGGGTCCTGAAATTGCGGAACAGATGCGGACCCAAATTAGGGACGTGTGAATGGACTCCTTAAGTGGAGCAGGCACAGCTAGGAGCAGTGATGTGCCTTGCAGAGCTCTTGTCTGTGCTCGCTCCGCTCTTTAAAAGCCTGTACCAATGTGGTATGGAATGATTTTAGCAGAGGCAGGAATGGCAGGAATAACATTGAAATGCCTGTGCAGTCCTAAATAAATGAACCATAAACTCTTATTATTGCAGTCCAGGGGCAGACTGGGAAATTAAAGTGGTCCAGGAAAAAAAATACATAAAAGTGGCCCAATGTTGTAGGCGGCCCAAGTTGACAGAAGATGGGCGAGTATGAGGTATCAATTCAAGTAGATCGTGCCAACAACACCTTAGAGGGCAGTATAGTGTGCTACCAAATACAACAATGCAGCACAATATACTGCCTCAGCAGAAACAAATGCCACAGTGCAGCACAATATACTGCCCCAGCAGAAACAAATGCCACAGTGCAGCACAATATACTGCCCCAGCAGAAACAAATGCCACAGTGCAGCACAATATACTGCCCCAGCAGAAACAAATGCCACAGTGCAGCACAATATACTGCCCCAGCAGAAACAAATGCCACAGTGAAGCACAGAATACTGCTCCAGCGGAAACAAATGCCACAGTGCAGCGCAATATACTGCCCCAACAGAACCAAATACCACAGTGCAGTACAAAATACTGCCCCAACAGAACCAAATACCACAGTGCAGCGCAATATACTGCCCCAGCAGAAACAAATGCCACAGTGCAGCACAATATACTGCCTCAACAGGACAGTGTTAGATTGTTATGTATGTAAACCTACACAACCTCATAAAGCATCACATACATCCGTGGTCACACGACAACCAAAACTTTAACCTACTCAGACCACAAACAACTCTAGTCAATATAAAATCTCTTTATTGGAAAAATTTATAAATACACATGATTACAATAAATAGAAGCAAAAAAGTGCAAGAGAGAGCCAGGTGTTACAATACACACCCGAGACAGAGAAAATATTGACTGGGGGGTATTGGTCAATTAGTCAATGCTAGTCTCCAAATATCTATCATTAGAGTACATATCCCCTATCTATACATTCAATATATCTCAGATAAATATCAGTCCAGATGGGGGTCAGAGACTCTAGAAATCACAAAAATGTGAGGAAAAGATGAATGGTGAATACCAAAAGTGACCACCATCTGGACGGAGATAACTAGGGTAAAGCTATAATAGCACACAAGTGTTTTACCAAAAAGGGAATACAGATACCAGATTAGTACGCACTCCATAGTATTTCAATGTAGACCAGCCCCAGTCAAAAAGCACCTCGACACGTGTTTCACCACCAGGCTTCGTCAGGAGGTGTGGGTATGTATACTGAAGGGGTATATATATTGGACGGGTGGGGGAGGATCTATAAGGGGCCACATATGTAAACATTGTTCTAATAATTAATGGAAGATGATCACCTGTCCGGAGGCTATGCTGGCGCGGCCCCGATCGTGATGGCTCGGCGCCATCCTTCTGCGCTGCCCCCAACCACCACCGCGCATGTCTGCGCACGTGATGGTGGAATTGGAGCGCATCCGGATGACGCCGGTCAGCGCACGACCGGGCCGCGCCCTGCTTCCGGAACATGTGATCAGTCACATGATCACAGCAACCCGCAGTCACATGACCGCGATATCAAAGGGTAATGCCGGAGATGGTCAAAATCATAACATTATATTACTGCATACTTTAGAGATTATTACTAAAATCACAAACCATTCAAACTCCATACTCCTTCTTACCAAAATTATTATTAAACACTACTAATATAATCAAGGACGTAAAAACATATATATTGTTCCCATCCATATTAGGTAGAAACATCATAACCGCATATATTGTTCGCATCAATATTAAGTGAAAACATCAAAAATACCCATATTGGAGAGTGCAAAAACTTAATTTATATAAATATTGTGCCCCTAGTACCTATAAAGAAAAAAATTATATTTACGTAAATAGTGAAACCAAAGGGGAAATAGGGCCTAACAAAAAGGCATATATCCCAATAAGTGGTCAACCCACAAAAATGAAAAATTTATGAATAGTGATTAATTATTAATTAATAAAAGAACCCTACCCACATAAGTACTACCAGTGCAGCATTATAAATATTATAAAAAGTGTGAAATTCATGAAAACTTCCATCCCGAACCAATGCAATAAAGTGCAACATAGTGCAACAAATGTTGAAAAAAAAAAAAAAAAAAGGGGGAGGGGAAAAGAAAGAAGGAAGGGTGAAAAAGAGGTTACATTATGTTTTCTAAATAACAGACTACATGATTTTGAACCAGTCCATTTTGATCATAATTCTTTCTTGACTAGACCATTTTGACTTAGTAATCCAATTCCATGATTGCTTCAAAAGTTCATTGATAATGACATCTTCCGAGATAATATCTTGTAGCCACCCAGACGCCCTCACTCATCCGTTCCAACAGAAAGGAAAGAACAAAAGACCATCTAAACATAATACAAAAATACATAGATTAAAAATATTATACCCCAACAATTAAAATTCACGTTACAGGAAAGGCTTGAAGCTATTATATTCGTTTAGACCCTCCGGGACTACTGTATTCAAAAGTGTGATCCACTTGGTCTCCTTCCGGAGTAGAGCACCCTTGACGTCACCACCTCTTATACCCAATTGTACCCTATCAATACCTCTTACCCGTAAACAGGTTGGATCACAATTATGGAACTTGCGAAAATGTCGTGGCACCGATTCAAGCTGTTCCCATTCTTCTTCTGGTACATCACTAGCCGTCCGAATCTTGCTAGCGTGCTCTAAGATACGTACTTTTAGGGCCCTAGTGGTCATTCCAACATAAATTAGTCCACACGGACATATCATCCAATAGACCACAGCCTCTGTCCTACAGGTTATGTGATGGACAATTTTGAATTCTCTCTCTGATGAGAACTCCAAAATGTGGTGGAACGAGCCATATATATGCAAGCGGCACAATGTCCGCATGCATACGATCCCCAACTCGGCCCCTTACTTCCAAAAATTCCCTTGGATGATTTTACAACATAATGACTCTGTCAGTGTGTCCCGTAAAGTACGGGATCTCCTCCAAGTAATTTGTGGATAAGGGGCAGGCATGATTTGAGATCTCTATCTGTTTGAAGTATTTGCCAATACTTGGCAAAATTGCCTGTATTCCTCGCCAGTTCCCATTAAAGGGGTTATGAATCTTACCTTTTGGTCATTAACTGGATCTGTTTTCCTCTTTCTCCTAGTTAATAAAGTCTCACGTGGGGCCTCTTTAGCTCTCTGATATCCTTTGTGAATGATATCGGGTCTGTAGCCTCTATCTAGGAACCTTTTTTCAATTTCCTAGACTGTTCCTCAAAAGAGCTTTCATCTGAACATATCCGTTTCATTCTTAAAAATTGTCCCTGTGGAATAGCCTGAATCACCTTTGGGTGGTGCGAGGAGGATGCCTGAAGGAGGGCATTGACAGAGGTAGATTTCCTAAATACATCAGTAGTAATCTTGCCGTGTAGGCCTCTCCGAATCATTATGTCCAAGAAATCGACCTGTTCCAAACTGTACTTCCAGGTCAATTTAATGTTTAATTCATTTTGATTCAACTCATATAAGAATCGGTCTAAGTGCGACGTGGAGCCCTGCCAGATGAAAAACACATCGTCTATATACCTCGACCAGAGGAGTACGGCATCATAACCAGAAATGTAAGGACGATCTCTCTCCCACAGCCCCAGGAAAAGATTGGCGTATGAGGGCGCACAAGACGCCCCATCGCCGCTCCCTGGAGCTGTAGGAAGAAACGATCTTTAAACAAAAATAATTATGAGTTAACGTAAACTCTAATAATTTCAAAATAAATTCCACCAATTCACCATCCAAATTCGCCATAGACAAAAATAACGTGATGCTCGCATCCCCTGGTCATGGCATATAGACGCGTATAGGGACTCCACGTCGCACGTGACCAGATATGCCCCTGTCGAGGTAGATGCCATCCACTCTCCGAGCATATCTGCCGTATCTTGGACATAAGAGGGAAGTGTTTCACACAGCCTTTTAAGTAAAGTCAACAAATTTGCCGATATTAGCACACAGACCCCCATCCCGAGATGATAGGACGTCCAGTAGGGCATGTGGGGTTCTTGTGCACCTTCGGCAATAAATACAATGTCGGGCTGACAGGAAAGTCCACTGTCAGACCCAGCAACATTTTTTGATTAATCAGACCTCTGTCAAGGCCCTCCCCCAACAATTCATCCAACTCGCACTTAAACCGCAGGGTAGGGTTGCCCTCCAGTTTTTTATAACATCTAATATCTCGTAATTGTCTAAACGCTCTCTCTCGTACATCTCCACCGCCAGATCACGACATTACCCCCTTATCAGCCTGTTTGATAATCACCCCATCGAGAGATTTTAATTCCCGTAATGCTTGTCTCTGTGCTCTCGTGAAATTATCACCACCCTGTCTTTGAGACAAGCATTACGGGAATTAAAATCTCTCGATGGGGTGATTATCAAACAGGCTGATAAGGGGGTAATGTCGTGATCTAGCCGGTGGAGATGTACGAGAGAGAGCGCTAGACAATTACGAGATATTAGATGTTGACAGAGGTCTGATTAATCAAAATGTTGCTGGGTCTGACAGTGGACTTTCCTGTCAGCCCGACATTGTATTTATTGCCGAAGGTGCACAAGAACCCCACATGCCCTACTGGACGCCCTATCGTCTCCGGGATGGGGGTCTGTGTGCTAATATCGGCAAATTTGTTGACTTTACTTAAAAGGCGTGTGGAAACACTTCCTCTTATGTCCAAGATACGGCAGATATGCTCCGAGAGTGGATGGCATCTACCTCGATCAGGGGGCATATCTGGGTCACGTGCGACGGGAGTCCCTATACACGCCTATATGCTATGACCAGGGATGCGAGCATCACGTTATTTTTGTCTATGACGAATTTGGATGGTGAATTGGTGGAATTTATTTTGAAATTATTAGAGTTTAAGCTAACTCATAATTATTTTTTGTTTAAAGATCGCTTCTTCCTACAGCTCCAGGGAACGGCGATGGGGGCGTCTTGTGCGCCCTCATACGCCAATCTTTCCTGGGGCTGTGGAGAGAGAGATCGTCCCTTACATTTCTGGTTATGATGCCGTACTCCTCTGGTCGAGGTATATAGACGATGTGTTTTTCATCTGGCAGGGCTCCACGTCGCACTTAGACCGATTCTTATATGAGTTGAATCAAAATGAATTAAACATTAAATTGACCTGGAAGTACAGTTTGGAACAGGTCGATTTCTTGGACATAATGATTCGGAGAGGCCTACACGGCAAGATTACTACTGATGTATTTAGGAAATCTACCTCTGTCAATGCCCTCCTTCAGGCATCCTCCTCGCACCACCCAAAGGTGATTCAGGCTATTCCACAGGGACAATTTTTAAGAATGAAACGGATATGTTCAGATGAAAGCTCTTTTGAGGAACAGTCTAGGAAATTGAAAAAAAGGTTCCTAGATAGAGGCTACAGACCCGATATCATTCACAAAGGATATCAGAGAGCTAAAGAGGCCCCACGTGAGACTTTATTAACTAGGAGAAAGAGGAAAACAGATCCAGTTAATGACCAAAAGGTAAGATTCATAACCCCCTTTAATGGGAACTGGCGAGGAATACAGGCAATTTTTGCCAAGTATTGGCAAATACTTCAAACAGATAGAGATCTCAAATCATGCCTGCCCCCTTATCCACAAATTACTTGGAGGAGATCCCGTACTTTACGGGACGCACTGACGAGGAGTCATTATGTTGTAAAATCATCCAAGGGAATTTTTGGAAGTAAGGGGCCGAGTTGGGGATCGTATGCATGCGGACATTGTGCCGCTTGCATATATATGGCTCGTTCCACCACATTTTGGAGTTCTCATCAAGAGAGAGAATTCAAAATTGTCCATCACATAACCTGTAGGACAGAGGCTGTGGTCTATTGGATGATATGTCCGTGTGGACTAATTTATGTTGGAATGACCACTAGGGCCCTAAAAGTACGTATCTTAGAGCACGCTAGCAAGATTCGGACGGCTAGTGATGTACCAGAAGAAGAATGGGAACAGCTTGAATCGGTGCCACGACATTTTCGCAAGTTCCATAATTGTGATCCAACCTGTTTACGGGTAAGAGGTATTGATAGGGTACAATTGGGTATAAGAGGTGGTGACGTCAAGGGTGCTCTACTCCGGAAGGAGACCAAGTGGATCACACTTTTGAATACAGTAGTCCCGGAGGGTCTAAACGAATATAATAGCTTCAAGCCTTTCCTGTAACGTGAATTTTAATTGTTGGGGTATAATATTTTTAATCTATGTATTTTGTATTATGTTTAGATGGTCTTTTGTTCTTTCCTTTCTGTTGGAACGGATGAGTGAGGGCGTCTGGGTGGCTACAAGATATTATCTCGGAAGATGTCATTATCAATGAACTTTTGAAGCAATCATGGAATTGGATTACTAAGTCAAAATGGTCTAGTCAAGAAAGAATTATGATCAAAATGGACTGGTTCAAAATCATGTAGTCTGTTATTTAGAAAACATAATGTAACCTCTTTTTCACCCTTCCTTCTTTCTTTTCCCCTCCCCTTTCTTTTTTTTTTTTTTTTCAACATTTGTTGCACTATGTTGCACTTTATTGCATTGGTTCGGGATGGAAGTTTTCATGAATTTCACACTTTTATAATATTTATAATGCTGCACTGGTAGTACTTATGTGGGTAGGGTTCTTTTATTAATTAATAATTAATCACTATTCATAAATTTTTCATTTTTTGTGGGTTGACCACTTATTGGGATATATGCCTTTTTTGTTAGGCCCTATTTCCCCTTTGGTTTCACTATTTACGTAAATATAATTTTTTTTATAGGTACTAGGGGCACAATATTTATATAAATTAAGTTTTTTGCACTCTCCAATATGGGTATTTTTTGATGTTTTCACTTAATATTGATGCGAAAAATATATGCGGTTATGATGTTTCTACCTAATATGGATGGGAACAATATATATGTTTTTTACGTCCTTTATTATATTAGTAGTGTTTAATAATAATTTTGGTAAGAAGGAGTATGGAGTTTGAATGGTTTGTGATTTTAGTAATAATCTCTAAAGTATGCAGTAATATAATGTTATGATTTTGACCATCTCCGGCATTACCCTTTGATATCGCGGTCATGTGACTGCGGGTTGCGCGGTCATGTGACTGATCACATGCTCCGGAAGCAGGACGCGGCCCGGTCGTGCGCTGACCGACGTCATCCGGATGCGCTCCAATTCCACCATCACATGCGCAGACATGCGCGGTGGTGGTTGGGGGACGCGCAGAAGGATGGCGCCGAGCCATCACGATCGGGGCCGCGCCAGCATAGCCTCCGGACAGGTGATCATCTTCCATTAATTATTAGAACAATGTTTACATATGTGGCCCCTTATAGATCCTCCCCCACCCGTCCAATATATATACCCCTTCAGTATACATACCCACACCTCCTGACGAAGCCTGGTGGTGAAACACGTGTCGAGGTGCTTTTTTGACTGGGGCTGGTCTACATTGAAATACTATGGGTACGTACTAATTTGGTATCTGTATTCCCTTTTTTGGTAAAACACTTGTGTGCTATTATAGCTTTACCCTAGTTATCTCCGTCCAGATGGTGGTCACTTTTGGTATTCACCATTCATCTTTTCCTCACATTTTTTGTGATTTCTAGAGTCTCTGACCCCCATCTGGACTGATATTTATCTGAGATATATTGAATGTATAGATAGGGGATATGTACTCTAATGATAGATATTTGGAGACTAGCATTGACTAATTGACCAATACCCCCCAGTCAATATTTTCTCTGTCTCGGGTGTGTATTGTAACACCTGGCTCTCTCTTGCACTTTTTTGCTTCTATTTATTGTAATCATGTGTATTTATAAATTTTTCCAATAAAGAGATTTTAGATTGTTATGTACCCAGTCAGCGGACGTGTGGGTGTTGGGGTGGGGGAGTGGGCTTTTTAGATGGCCCACTAGGCATCTGCCCACCAGGAATTTTTCCTGTGGGGTCTATGGCCAGTCCACCCCTGCTTAAAGGGGTTATCCCATGACTAAAGTAAAAAATGGAAATCATCTAGTACATGCCAATTTCTTTCAAACAAAGCTAGAACCAGCCCTGTACCTCACATGGATTCATTTCACTGCTAGATTTATATCAGGCTGACAGCTCAAGGGGAGGGTCTTTTCTGCTACAGCTAAGGGGGCGTGTCCATGCTCTCCCTATCACAGCTCAGGAGGCAGTTGAAGGAGGAAACTGAGCATGTGCGGCCATCTCACTGAGCAGGACAAAGAAATAAGAAAAAGAACAAACAGCAGGTGGCGCTATACAGATATATTTTATTGAAAAACTCAGTGGCTATGCCATATTTTTAATTACATGCAATTACTGAAGTATTCGTATCCAGGTGCTGTTTTGAAAACTGTAGAATTTTATTTGTGGGACATCCCCTTTAACACCCAGTTATGTTGCTTGCCACATTACCTTATTTGCACTCCTGAGGATGCACTCAAATATGTATGTGCAGACAATGTGTAGGGTTGCAGATTACAACACCAAATACATGAATTTTAGTGCAGGGCAATGTGGGAATGTTGTGTATGGGAAATGATACAAGACAAACAGAAACAAATGTATCTTCCTAGGAACTTTAACACATTGTTCCTGCAGTGTCTGATTGATCCAAGAGGATCTGATATATGCCATTTTAACTACTGAATCAAACTTAGAGATTTGAACCATTCCATTCAGGCAGGAACCATCAGAGGAGACAGAGCATGCTGAAGGTAAGGATGTGCAGGGAGGAGTTGGGCACGTGTGGGGTGGGCTGCTAGGTGTGGGGGGGGGGGATGTTGTCGCAAAATTTGACTGTGCGGAGCCCTGAAATTCCAGATGGCAGCCCTTAGGCTTCTTTCACACTAGCGTTAGGGTTATCTGCAAGGGGAACAGCCTGCCGTGTCCATAGTAACGTTTGCACACATGTGCTGCCTGAAGTCCATTCCGGCCTCATTCACTATAATTGAGACCAGTTGCAGATGTGGCCGCAGCACAGCAAACACGTCGAGAGGCGGCCGGACAACAGATGTCATGCCAAGTACCCGCTCAGTCCTGTGATAGTTCGTCTGGGAAAAGTCTGCACTGGCTCTTCTACTACTCCTTCCTGCACCTGCAACTTCTGTCCGGCTCTTCTCTACTTTGGCATCAGTCTTCCAAGGCAGTTGGCGCACAGAGATGGGTGGCAGATTTAGGGCCACTTCCTGGTCTGTAGACTTTGCCTGACTGTGGGGCTGGTGCTAATCTCTCTTTTGAGCTCAGTGTTTTCCTGATTGCCTCATTGTTGTAGACTTCTCTGACCTGTTTATTGCTTGGTATTTCAGACCTGATGTTCCATGGTTTTGACCCCAGCTTTAAGACTTTTTTATTCTCTTCCCTTAAATTGCTGACCCTTTTATTTCTAGGACTCTGACCCTGCTTTGAACTTTGTAATTCCCTTTGCTCCTGGTGACTTCCTGATGGCGATCTAGGTCTGTTACAATAAAAGTTGCTTTTACCACTCTACAGTCCCAAGTTTGTCAGAGCGAATGGTTTCTAGAAAGTCAACTCCTTCCCACAGCACAAGGATAGCTAGTATAGATTGTATCTGTTGTACGAGATCTTGCGCCAAATGGTCCTCATGAGGTGTATATATCAAGGCTCTCAATCAGGGCTGGGACAAGGTCCACCACCAACAGAGGCTGAGCTGCCCAAGTGCACCCCCCCCCCCCAACTTGTGGAGTCTTTACTAAATACTGTATGCACAGTTTAATGTATCAATTAATGACGCACTGTTATGGAGGATCTGTGGATGACATTGTTATGGGGGGGATCTATGGTTGACACTGTTATGAAGGATCTGTGGATGACAATGCTATGGGGATCTGTGGATGACACACTTATGGTGGATCTGTGGACGACACTGTTATGGGAGATCTATGGATGACAGTGTTATGGGGGATCTATGGATGACACTGTTATGGAGGATCTGTGGATAGCACAATGTTATGGGGGGTCTGTGGATGACACTGTTATGGAGGATCTGTGGATAGCACAATGTTATGGGGGGTCTGTGGATTGCACTGTTATGGGGGGATCTGTGGATTGCACAATGTTATGGGGGATCTGTGGCTGACACTGTTATGGGGGATCTGTGGATGACAATGTTATGGGAGATCTGTGGATGACACTGTTATGGGGGATCTGTGGATGACACTGTTATGGGGGATCTGTGGATGACAGTGCTATGGGGGATCTGTGGATGACAGTGCTATGGGGGATCTGTGGATGACACACTGTTATGGGGGATCTCTGGATGACGCATTGTTATGGGGGGATCTGTGGATGGCACTGTTATGGATTGTGACTCACAATGGATATTGGGGGCCAGCAAATTACAAGGAAGGCGGGGGTGGGGGATGATTGATAACATACATATCTAAATGGCTGGGGGGGTGAGGGCTTGACTTGAGCCATCTACTGATCAGAGCATTAGAATAGCAGGAATAAATAACATCTAAATGTCTGGTGGGGTAGATGGGGGAAGGGGGACTGGGTTAGATAATCTATACTGACATACATTTGTCACACATCCATACTGACATACATATGACACACACATACATACTGACATACATATGACACACACACACACATACTGACATACATATGACACACACATACATACTGACATACATATGACACACACATATATACAGACATACATATGACACACACATATATGCTGACATACATATGACACACACATACATACTGACATACATATGACGCACACATACATATATACAGACATACATATGACACACCCATATATACAGACATACATATGACACACACATATATACAGACATACATATGACACACACATATATACAGACATACATATGACGCACACATATATACAGACATACATATGACACACACATATATATTGACATACATATGACACACACATATATACTGACATACATATGACACACACATATATACTGACATACATATGACACACACATATATACAGACATACATATGACACACACATATATACAGACATACATATGACACACACATATATACTGACATACATATGACACACACATACATACTGACATACATATGGCACACACACACATACATACTGACATACATATGACACACACATACATACTGACATACATATGACACACACATATATATACTGACATACATATGACACACACATACATACTGACATACATATGACACACACATACATACTGACATACATATGACACACACATATATACAGACATACATATGACACACACATATATACTGACATACATATGACACACACATATATACTGACATACATATGACACACACATATATACTGACATACATATGACACACACATATATACTGACATACATATGACACACACATACATACTGACATACATATGACACACACATACATACTGACATACATATGACACACACACACATACTGACATACATATGACACACACATATATACTGACATACATATGACACACACATATATACAGACATACATATGACACACACATATATATACAGACATACATATGACACACACATATATACAGACATACATATGACGCACACATATATACAGACATACATATGACACACACATATATATTGACATACATATGACACACACATATATACTGACATACATATGACACACACATATATACTGACATACATATGACACACACATATATACAGACATACATATGACACACACATATATACAGACATACATATGACACACACATATATACTGACATACATATGACACACACATACATACTGACATACATATGGCACACACACACATACATACTGACATACATATGACACACACATACATACTGACATACATATGACACACACATATATATACTGACATACATATGACACACACATACATACTGACATACATATGACACACACATACATACTGACATACATATGACACACACATATATACAGACATACATATGACACACACATATATACTGACATACATATGACACACACATATATACTGACATACATATGACACACACATATATACTGACATACATATGACACACACATATATACTGACATACATATGACACACACATACATACTGACATACATATGACACACACATACATACTGACATACATATGACACACACACACATACTGACATACATATGACACACACATATATACTGACATACATATGACACACACATACATACTGACATACATATGACACACACATATATACTGACATACATATGACACACACATATATACTGACATACATATGACACACACATATATACTGACATACATATGACACACATACATACATATATACAGACATACATATGACACACACATATATACTGACATACATATGACACACACATATATACTGACATACATATGACACACACATATATACTGACATACATATGACACACACATATATACTGACATACATATGACACACACACATAAACTGACATACATATGACACACACACATACTGACATACATATGACACACACATACATATGACACACACATATATACTGACATACATATGACACACACATATATACTGACATACATATGACACACACATATATACTGACATACATATGACACACACACACATACTGACATACATATGACACACGCACACATACTGACATACATATGACACACACACACACATACTGACATACATATGACACACACACATACATACTGACATACATATGACACACACACATATATACTGACATACATATGACACACACACACACATACTGACATACATATATACAGACATACATATGACACACATACATAAAAACACACAATATGCACATTACATTACTGCCATTCCATTCCCTTTAACCCCTTACATTTTTTGCACATACAGTCTCTGGTGACTTGGAGGGAGAGGCAGGATGCAGAGTATTCCTCCTCCTCCTCCTTCTCTGTCCTGACGCTGCTCTTCTCTCTGTGCTGGGGGAGGGGGTTGTGAATCTCTGGTGCACACACAGGCAGGAAGTCAGGGGCTGGGGAAGGTACGGAGCTGCAGCACACTGCACTAGAGTGAGGGAGGGAGGAACAACACCACTAGGGGGCGCAGGACCAGCTGTTACAGCAGCAGAGCGCAGAAATGGATGCTCTGCTGCTAATACAGCTACACGGCAGCAGCAGGGACTTGGTGAGAGTGGCCTGTGCCTGTGCCCTGAGGCTTGAGCGCTCCTCAGCCTCTGTGTCGGCCCGGCCCTGCTCTCAATGCTTTATCCATGTGCTGGAACTTCTGTACTGAAGCCTCCTTCTGGGACCTGAGGTTCAAAATCACTTGATCTTCTGTATATTCTATATCTGACATACTAGGGCTCAAAAGCAGAAGAACACTGTGCAGAACTTCAAACAGCATGCTCAGTTAAGCCCTTCTCTAATGTATTCACAAAAGTACATTTAGAACAGCATAAAATGGAACATCTTGGCTCTCAATGCTTCATCCATATGCTGAGAGCTTAGATGCTTCCTCCTCAGAGGGACATTTGGTG
>JAKVIS010002768.1:0-20709 GCA_033119425.1 Bufotes viridis | reverse complement strand
AGGTAGGAGCGCTGTATGACCCTGGATGTAAGAGGTAGGAGGCGCTGTATGACCCTGGATGTAAGAGGTATGAGGCGCTGTATGACCCTGGATGTAAGAGGTATGAGGCGCTGTATGACCCTGGATGTAAGAGGTAGGAGGCGCTGTATGACCCTGGATGTAAGAGGTAGGAGGCGCTGTATGACCCTGGATGTAAGAGGTAGGAGGCGCTGTATGACCCTGGATGTAAGAGGTAGGAGGCGCTGTATGACCCTGGATGTAAGAGGTAGGAGGCGCTGTATGACCCTGGATGTAAGAGGTAGGAGGCGCTGTATGACCCTGGATGTAAGAGGTAGGAGGCGCTGTATGACCCTGGATGTAAGAGGTATGGGGCGCTGTATGACCCTGGATGTAAGAGGTAGGAGGCGCTGTATGACCCTGGATGTAAGAGGTAGGAGGCGCTGTATGACCCTGGATGTAAGAGGTAGGAGGCGCTGTATGACCCTGGATGGAAGAGGTATGGGGCGCTATATGACCCTGGATGTAAGAGGTATGGGGCGCTGTATGACCCTGGATGTAGAGGTAGAGGCGCTGTATGACCCTGGATGTAAGAGGTAGGAGGCACTGTATTATCATGGATGTAAGAGGTAGGAGGCGCTGTATGATCCTGTATGTAAGAGGTATGAGGCGCTGTATGACCCTGGATGTAAGAGGTAGGAGGCGCTGTATTATCCTGGATGTAAGAGGTATGGGGCGCTGTATGACCCTGGATGTAAGAGGTAGGAGGCGCTGTATGATCCTGTATGTAAGAGGTATGAGGGGCTGTATGACCCTGGATGTAAGAGGTAGGAGGCGCTGTATGACCCTGGATGTAAGAGGTAGGAGGCGCTGTATGACCCTGGATGGAAGAGGTATGGGGCGCTATATGACCCTGGATGTAAGAGGTATGGGGCGCTGTATGACCCTGGATGTAAGAGGCGCTGTATTACCCTGGATGTAAGAGGTAGGAGGCACTGTATTATCATGGATGTAAGAGGTAGGAGGCGCTGTATGATCCTGTATGTAAGAGGTATGAGGCGCTGTATGACCCTGGATGTAAGAGGTAGGAGGCGCTGTATTACCCTGGATGTAAGAGGTAGGAGGCGCTGTATTACCCTGGATGTAAGAGGTATGGGGCGCTGTATTATCCTGGATGTAAGAGGTAGGAGGCGCTGTATGACCCTGGATGTAAGAGGTAGGAGGCGCTGTATGACCCTGGATGTAAGAGGCGCTGTATTACCCTGGATGTAAGAGGTATGGGGCGCTGTATTACCCTGGATGTAAGAGGTATGAGGCGCTGTATAACCCTGGATGTAAGAGGTAGGAGGCGCTGTATGACCCTGGATGTAAGAGGTATGAGGCGCTGTATGACTCCGGATGTAAGAGGTATGGTGCGCTGTATTACCCTGGATGTAAGAGGTATGAGGCGCTGTATGACCCTGGATGTAAGAGGTATGAGGCGCTGTATGACCCTGGATGTAAGAGGTATGAGGCGCTGTATGACCCTGGATGTAAGAGGTATGAGGCGCTGTATGACCCTGGATGTAAGAGGTATGAGGCGCTGTATGACTCTGGATGTAAGAGGTAGGAGGCGCTGTATGACCCTGGATGTAAGAGGTATGAGGCGCTGTATTACCCTGGATGTAAGAGGTATGAGGCGCTGTATGACCCTGGATGTAAGAGGTATGGGGAGCTGTATGACTCTGGATGTAAGAGGTAGGAGGCGCTGTATGACCCTGGATGTAAGAGGTATGAGGCGCTGTATGACCCTGGATGTAAGAGGTAGGAGGCGCTGTATGACCCTGGATGTACAGCTGGTATAACCTGGGCATCTCCTGTATATAATTATATATGTACAGCTGGTATAACCTGGGCATCTCCTGTATATAATTATATATGTACAGCTGGTATAACCTGGGCATCTCCTGTATATAATTATATATGTACAGCTGGTATAACCTGGGCATCTCCTGTATATAATTATATATGTACAGCTGGTATAACCTGGGCATCTCCTGTATATAATTATATATGTACAGCTGGTATAACCTGGGCATCTCCTGTATATAATTATATATGTACAGCTGGTATAACCTGGGCATCTCCTGTATATAATTATATATGTACAGCTGGTATAACCTGGGCATCTCCTGTATATAATTATATATGTACAGCTGGTATAACCTGGGCATCTCTTGTATATAATTATATATGTACAGCTGGTATAACCTGGGCATCTCCTGTATATAATTATATATGTACAGCTGGTATAACCTGGGCATCTCCTGTATATAATTATATATGTACAGCTGGTATAACCTGGGCATCTCCTGTATATAATTATATATGTACAGCTGGTATAACCTGGGCATCTCCTGTATATAATTATATATGTACAGCTGGTATAACCTGGGCATCTCCTGTATATAATTATATATGTACAGCTGGTATAACCTGGGCTTCTCCTGTATATAATTATATATGTACAGCTGGTATAACCTGGGCATCTCCTGTATATAATTATATATGTACAGCTGGTATAACCTGGGCATCTCCTGTATATAATTATATATGTACAGCTGGTATAACCTGGGTATCTCCTGTATATAATTATATATGTACAGCTGGTATAACCTGGGTATCTCCTGTATATAATTCTATATGTACAGCTGGTATAACCTGGGCATCTCCTGTATATAATTATATATGTACAGCTGGTATAACCTGGGTATCTCCTGTATATAATTATATATGTACAGCTGGTATAACCTGGGCATCTCCTGTATATAATTATATATGTACAGCTGGTATAACCTGGGTATCTCCTGTATATAATTATATATGTACAGCTGGTATAACCTGGGCATCTCCTGTATATAATTATATATGTACAGCTGGTATAACCTGGGTATCTCCTGTATATAATTATATATGTACAGCTGGTATAACCTGGGTATCTCCTGTATATAATTATATATGTACAGCTGGTATAACCTGGGCATCTCCTGTATATAATTATATATGTACAGCTGGTATAACCTGGGCATCTCCTGTATATAATTATATATGTACAGCTGGTATAACCTGGGCTTCTCCTGTATATAATTATATATGTACAGCTGGTATAACCTGGGCTATCTCCTGTATATAATTATATATGTACAGCTGGTATAACCTGGGCATCTCCTGTATATAATTATATATGTACAGCTGGTATAACCTGGGCATCTCCTGTATATAATTATATATGTACAGCTGGTATAACCTGGGCATCTCCTGTATATAATTATATATGTACAGCTGGTATAACCTGGGCTATCTCCTGTATATAATTATATATGTACAGCTGGTATAACCTGGGCTTCTCCTGTATATAATTATATATGTACAGCTGGTATAACCTGGGCATCTCCTGTATATAATTATATATGTACAGCTGGTATAACCTGGGTATCTCCTGTATATAATTATATATGTACAGCTGGTATAACCTGGGTATCTCCTGTATATAATTATATATGTACAGCTGGTATAACCTGGGCATCTCCTGTATATAATTATATATGTACAGCTGGTATAACCTGGGCATCTCCTGTATATAATTATATATGTACAGCTGGTATAACCTGGGCATCTCCTGTATATAATTATATATGTACAGCTGGTATAACCTGGGCATCTCCTGTATATAATTATATATGTACAGCTGGTATAACCTGGGTATCTCCTGTATATAATTATATATGTACAGCTGGTATAACCTGGGTATCTCCTGTATATAATTATATATGTACAGCTGGTATAACCTGGGCATCTCCTGTATATAATTATATATGTACAGCTGGTATAACCTGGGCTTCTCCTGTATATAATTATATATGTACAGCCGGTATAACCTGGGCTTCTCCTGTATATAATTATATATGTACAGCTGGTATAACCCGGGCATCTCCTACTGTACCTGTTTTGAGATCTGCGGTGATCTTTCTTGGGCCTCCTGGTGACGGGGGGTGCTGGCGTTGAAGGGAGAGGAGGAGGGGATACAGGTGAGGTGGATGGAGGTAGATTATTAGGTTTGTTCCTGTGGCTTTTTTCAGCTTCATACTCAAATGTCCGTTTGGGTTTGGGGACAGGGTTCACGTCTGCTGGAGGGCTCTCGGGGGCCACAGTAGGACTACTGGAGTTTGCAGTAGTTCCTTGTTTTGTCTTTTGCTCCTGCTCATTTATGGAATTTACATTCCCAGATTTGTCGCTTGGACTCTCTAAAGTACCTGAAGTTACGGAGCGTTTTCTCCCAAGGTCAACACTGAAACAACTGCTGGGCAGCTGCGGCAGACCCATGCCCGGGTTCTCCTTCAGCGCCTGCTCGATCTTCTGGATCCTGTTCAGCACTGCAGAAGAATCTTTTCTAGGGCCCCTAACAAAAGCATTGGCGGGTTCTGTCCTACTGGACCGCCTCTCATACCGGTGAAGAGAGTCTCGCTCTGACGCCGTCGTCTCCTCCTCCTCTGTCTCCGGGTATGAACACTCAGAAAATGTCCTGCTCATTCTCCGGTATCCTTTAAAGTCAAACGTTTTTTCACTGCATGGCGATGTCAACATGCTGGGGCATCCTTCACTGGTGGGGCGGTCACCCGGGTCTCCTCTGTCCCCAAAGAGGCTGAGACGTGGAGAAGGTTCTCCCCTGCACTCCCATTCTGAAATTTTACGCCGAATGTCGAGCACCTGGGAGCGGACAGCAGTTCTGTTGTGGGGTCGGTTCCGCTGATTGGCAGCAGACCCCAGGGAGAGGGTGCTCCGGTTGATCACATCACCATCCGTGGCCTCTAATACATTTTCTTTCTGGTTCGGGCCTTTAAACACTGAAAGTCTTTTATCCAGACAAGCGACACTGACTGATTTTGACAAGTGGTTGGCAGTATCGGCCCCCGGGGATCCTCTTAGGATCCAGTCTTTGATCACCAGCTTGTTGTTGGGGAATGTGTTGGTTCTGCAGAAGTCCTCAGTATCACTGAGAGGATTCGATGCGGTTCTGACTGGAGACAGAACCGGCGGAGGAGACACCGACTGAGACCTGGATAAAGAAGGGCACATTGTTACCATGTGATGTCCACACATGTCCCTGAATGCAGAGAAGAAGGTTGTGCTCATGGAGAATATGTGGGGCCCCGATGTTCACGATTCTTTGGTGGCAACTACAGTAAAATTCCTTTCGTCCTGCAGCAATGGAACCTGGCACGTTACGGATTATGAGGCATTCTGAATTATCAATCTGAAAAGTAAGGCTGGAATCACACATGCAGTTTTTGGTGCAGTTTTATTTTTAGTCAGATCTACAAGTGGATTCCCCATTCCTATGGGATCTGTTTTTCTATGTGGCTTTTTTTTTTACATTTTTCAGGTGGTTTTCCCTACATGAAAACACTTGAAAATAAAATGCCAAACCCGGAGCAATCTGCAACTAACGGCCCTGAATAAATGTAACAGAAATGAGGAATAACGGCACAGAAATGCACAGTGTGTATTATGTCTGACGGTTTCCTATTAACGTACAGCAGACATCCAGAGCCCCAGCTCCTGAAAAAGAGCAGGTTACACGGGTACCACATTACAAAAAGAATGCTGTATGAAAAATGCTTGAAATTCATGGTGTTTGTTACTCACAAGCCAATATGGTGAAATGATAGTAAACGTATAGAAAAGCCTGACAGCCAGGAGCTCCAGACAAGGTGTCACCCCGGATCTGCCGCGGCGCATTGCTTGCACATTATTCTGCAGCTTTGTCCTAGAAACTAATGCTGGATTATCAGATGCCAGATGAGAGGAATTCACCTTTATATGGACTTTATACATTGATAAAGGTCAAAGCTGCAGAACAAAGTTCTGTATCAGGTTTTGAACATTTTTATTTCATGCTCGTTTCCAGGCCCAGAGCCTGAGGCTGCACTACTGCTGGCTGCATCTATGATACGCAGTGAGCTGAGCCAGAGAACTGCATGACTCCAGAGTCAGCGCCATAAAAAGCCTTGGTGCAGAGAGCTCGTAGTCTGCAGGGGCTTAGATCACATCTCAGGCCAGGGATTGATGGGGTGTAAGGAGACGGGCTCAGGAGGGACACTCTCCTGGGAGGGAACCAGACTGGAGGCGTGCCCCTGCCCATCACTGGACAGCCCTAGACTAATATGGTAAAGACAGCAAGAAAAACGTCCCATGTCTGCAATACTGAAGCTCACAGCAATGACCTACAACCCGCCAGGAGCCCCAGATTTACATGGAGCAATGAAGGTAGAGCATTCCCCTTGTATTCAATAACAAAGTCCCCGAGTCCTTGACTTACGTCAGGTGGTTACAAGTTCTATCTGCTCTTAGGAAAGCTGGGTGACAACAATCACAGCTGCCATGACAGCACAATAGCCCAACTTTCCCAGACTCCTGAATATATGTCCAGGTAGCAGTGGACGAAGCCGGGTAATGACCAGTAAGGCTACCACGAGCTGGAATCCCACGTGCAGTCCCTAGAACTAAAGCCAGAAGTGGATTTCGAAGCAGTCGGAAAAATACAAGGACTTACGGTCCGTGTGTCAGTGGTTTCTCCTGGACCCATCATGGCTCCCCTGACCTGACCGTATCATATCTGATCTATTGCAGTATGCTGACATCAGCTAGAGGCTGATCATGCAGTCAATTCAGGTCCGGGGAGCCACGGTTGGCCCAGTAGATGTGGCTGACACATGGACCGTGTTTACCAGGCCGACCACAGCCATGTGTATCAGCCCTTAAAGGAATTGTCCACATTTAATGAACATTTTCCCAGGAGCAGTAAAAGCACGTTCACATGCTGCAGATTTTGTTGCAGAGATTTCCGCAACTGAAAACTAGACCCCTGTCTCCCCCTCCAGACCCCCTGCCCCCTTCAGACTCCTCTGTCCCCCTCCAGACTCCTGTGCCCTCCCTCCAGACCCCCTGCAGACTCCTCTGCCCTCCCTCCAGACTCCTCTGACCCCTTCAGACTCCTCTGTGCCCTCTCCAGACTCCTCTGCCCTCCCTCCAGACTCCTCTGTGCCCTCACTCCAGACTCCTCTGCACTCTTCCAGACCCCTCTGTCCTCATTCAGACTCCTCTGTGCCCACTCCAGACTCCTCTGCCCTCCCTCCAGACCCCCTGCAGACTCCTCTGCCCTCCCTCCAGACTCCTCTGACCCCTTCAGACTCCTCTGTGCCCTCTCCAGACTCCTCTGCCCTCCCTCCAGACTCCTCTGTGCCCTCACTCCAGACTCCTCTGCACTCTTCCAGACCCCTCTGTCCTCATTCAGACTCCTCTGTCCCCCTACAGACTCCTCTGCCCTCTTCCAGACCCCTCTGCCCTCCCTCCAGACCCCCTGCCCCCTTCAGACTCCTCTGCCCTCCCTCCAGACTCCTCTGTGCCCTCCCTCCAGACTCCTCTGCCCTCTTCCAGACCCATCTGTCCTCATTCAGACGACTCTGTCCCCCTACAGACTCCTCTGCCCTCCCTCCAGACCCCATGCCCCCTTCAGACTCCTCTGTGCCCTCTCCAGGCTCCTGTGCCCTCCCTCCAGACTCCTCTGTCCCTCTACAGACTCCTGTGCCCTCCCTCCAGACCCCCTGCCACCCTTCAGACTCCTCTGTGCCCTCTCCAGACCCCTCTGCCCTCCCTCCAGACTCCTCTGTCCCCCTACAGACTCCTGTGCCCTCCTCCAGACTCCTCTGTCCCCTACAGACTCCTGTGCCCTCCCTCCAGACCCCCTGCCCCCTTCAGACTCCTCTGTGCCCTCTCCAGACTCCTCTCTCCCTCTACAGACTCTTGTGCCCTCCCTCCAGACCCCCTGCCACCCTTCAGACTCCTCTGTGCCCTCTCCAGACTCCTGTGCCCTCCCTCCAGACTCCTCTGTCCCCATACAGACTCCTGTGCCCTCCCTCCAGACTCCTCTGTCCCCCTACAGACTCCTGTGCCCTCCCTCCAGACTCCCTGCCACCCTTCAGACTCCTCTGTGCCCTCTCCAGACCCCTCTGCCCTCCCTCCAGACTCCTCTGTCCCCCTACAGACTCCTCTGCCCTCCCTCCAGACCCCCTGCCCCCTTCAGACTCCTCTGTGCCCTCTCCAGACTCCTCTGCCCTCCCTCCAGACCCCCTGCCACCCTTCAGACTCCTCTGCCACCCTTCAGACTCCTCTGCCACCCTTCAGACTCCTCTGCCCCTCTCCAACCACTCTGTCCTCTTCCTGAACAAAAGGATCACGCAAGTGAAATCCAGCTCCTTAACATACAGGGTTGGTCCAGTCTTCTGTATGTAAAGCTTAATCATTGTATGATGAAAACATTTTCTCATACTTGTGTTTTAGTTCCTCGCCATTTTAAAGATACCTGATTGTTGTCAATGAATGGAAAAAATGCCTATTTACGTCCAGAGGTTGAAACCCATCCTGACCTTATACTTTACACAGTGGGAGCTTTGTTACAATGTATCTCTAGAACTGGACCATTGCGGGAAGTTCTATTACTATAAACAGATTAGGTAGTTGCTAGTAATGCCGTTCCCTGGAGACGTGAGTGTAACAGGTAATTACATGGGAGATGCATCTAAAATTACACAATCCGGCCGGGCTGAGCGGCGCGGTCATGTTCTCCGTGGATTGTGTGTAAACTTGCAGAACTGGCCGCCTCCCGACCTCTCCCCGCAACGAATGCTGACGTCAGGGCCGAGCGCAGTAATCTCTGAAGACAAGTGAACGAATTCCGCGGCTCCCTGTTATCGTTCCCTTTCAGCTGTCTACTTGGGGCTGTTGGTTTTGAGTGGATGCCAAGTGGAGCCGACGATGACTGCGCCGATTCACAGTGCAAACCTCCACAAAGATGAAGAGCAAATATAGGGCCGAAGCAACACTATGGCAGCCGGGACATCGCCTATCCAGCTTAATTCTTACACAATAGAAAGTCCTTTGTTTGCTGTCAGTGAATGGGAACATTCTTTACCTGCAATGGAAGAACAGTGATGTAGAGCCATCGGTTGGGGCCGGAATACGTCAGTATACTGCAAAATCCCATCAAGGAACAGAACTGGAATGTGCTGCTTCTACAATGGAAC
This sequence comes from Bufotes viridis, assembly GCA_033119425.1. Lineage (NCBI taxonomy): Eukaryota > Metazoa > Chordata > Amphibia > Anura > Bufonidae > Bufotes > Bufotes viridis. Next base: position 11,590 of record JAKVIS010002768.1, on the reverse strand, counting down.
CCTATGGGCGGCATCCGCTTACTGTATAGCTTTGCTTTTGAGACCATAAATGTTATGTGAACATAGCCCAGATTCTAAATGTAGATGAGATTGTTTCCATTTTCTAACAACAATTTAGTCCAATTTAAGCACATATGGTGCAAATTTTGACACAAATCTACACCCCGTCACAGCTCCCAGCGGTATCAGCCCATTCGTATAGAAAGCTATATAAGTGCTGCAATATATATATATCTAAGGGATCTCTCCCAGAATTCCACTGCTTGAGCGGGACCTCTAGCTGCTCATCCTGATCCTGCTGGTTCATGAAAACTGAACAGACCTACGGCAAAGAGAAGGAGGGATGTAATTTACTCGCCCTTCAGATTCTGTGGAAAGGTGGGTGACGATCCTCCTTACAAGCTGCAATCAGAGGGGGGAAGAGACGGGGTAGACGCAGCCTCCTGGTGCCCCGAGAAACGAGAAATGGATGAAATGGTTGGTTTGGAAGGTGTGAAGACTTACTGTATATAAGTGAGCATTACAGCCCCCACGTAAGAGATCCCCATCAATGTTTCAAAATGTCTATTCTATCAGCACCCGGTAAAGCTGAGTGATAAGTAATATGCCATGCAGTGGGGATTGTCGATCTTGGCAGAAATGAAGCCAATGTTTCCAGCTCGTCCTGACGCTGGCCGCACCCAGACACCTGAGGGCCACCAGCAGCAGACACCTGAGGGCCACCAGCAGCCGCCTCCACCATGCACTGACCTGGACAGCAGCTGCCACCTTCATGGAATATCCGCCCTGGACACAGGGGTAATCCAGCCCAAATCCTGCGCTGTCACTCAACGCATCCCACCCACCTGTACACAGCAGCTGAAGGTGTGCCCTGCACCGGAGATCCCAGAGCCAGAAAGTACCCAGCATGCCCGAGGGCGGATCACTCTCCAGAAGTGTGAGATTAACTCCTGACGGTGCAAGCGAGAAGATGGCAGAACCAGGGCGCAGTGATAATATACATGTAATGTAACCAGCCTCTCTGGGGGGTGTTCCCCTGTAACTGGGGCTCCTATGTCAGCCCTGCACTGAGGCTGTACAGCGCAGTATACTGCTGTACAGCCTCTCTGGGGGGTGTTCCCCTGTAACTGGGGCTCCTATGTCAGCCCTACACTGAAGCTGTACAGTGCTGTATACTGCTGTACGGCCTCTCTGGGGGGTGTTCCCCTGTAACTGGGGCTCCTATGTCAGTCCTGCACTGAGGCTGTCCAGCGCTGTATACTGCTGTATGGCCTCTCTGGGGGGTGTTCCCCCTGTAACTGGGGCTCCTATGTCAGCCCTGCACTGTGGCTGTACAGCGCTGTATACTGCTGTACGGCCTCTCTGGGGGGTGTTCCCCTGTAACTGGGGCTCCTATGTCAGCCCTGCACTGAGGCTGTACAGTGGTGTATACTGCTGTACAGCCTCTCTGGGGGGTGTTCCCCTGTAACTGGGGCTGCTATGTCAGTCCTGCACTGAGGCTATACAGCGCTGTATACTGCTGTACAGCCTCTCTGGGGGGTGTTTCCCCTGTAACTGGGGCTCCTATGTCAGTCCTGCACTGAGGCTGTACAGCGCTGTATACTGCTGTACAGCCTCTCTGGGGGGTGTTCCCCTGTAACTGGGGCTCCTATGTCAGTCCTGCACTGAGGCTGTACAGAGCTGTATACTGCTGTACAGCCTCTCTGGGGGGTGTTCCCTCTGTAACTGGGGCGCCTATGTCAGTCCTGCACTGAGGCTGTACAGCGCTGTATACTGCTGTACTGCCTCTCTGGGGGGGTGTTCCCCCTGTAACTGGGGCTCCTATGTCAGTCCTGCACTGAGGCCGTACAGTGCTGAATACTGCTGTACGGCCTCTCTGGGGGGTGTTCCCTCTGTAACTGGGGCTCCTATGTCAGCCCTGCACTGAGGCTGTACTGCGCTGTATACTGCTGTACAGCCTCTCTGGGGGGTGTTCCCCTGTAACTGGGGCTCCTATGTCAGCCCTGCACTGAGGCTGTACAGCGCTGTATACTGCTGTACAGTCTCTCTGGGGGGTGTTCCCTCTGTAACTGGGGCTCCTATGTCAGCCCTGCACTGAGGCTGTACAGCGCTGTATACTGCAGTACGGCCTCTCTGGGGGGTGTTCCCTCTGTAACTGGGGCTCCTATGTCAGTCCTGCACTGAGGCTGTACTGCGCTGTATACTGCTGTACAGCCTCTCTGTGGGGGGTGTTCCCTCTGTAACTGGGGCTCCTATGTCAGTCCTGCACTGAGGCTGTACTGCGCTGTATACTGCTGTACAGCCTCTCTGTGGGGTGTTCCCCTGTAACTGGGGCTCCTATGTCAGTCCTGCACTGAGGCTGTACAGCGCTGTATACTGCTGTACAGCCTCTCTGGGGGGTGTTCCCCCTGTAACTGGGGCTCCTATGTCAGACATGCACTGAGGCTATACAGCGCTGTATACTGCTGTACGGCCTCTCTGGGGGGTGTTCCCCTGTAACTGGGGCTCCTATGTCAGCCCTGCACTGAGGCTGTACAGTGCTGTATACTGCTGTACGGCCTCTCTCGGGGGTGTTCCCTCTGTAACTGGGGCTCCTATGTCAGCCCTGCACTGAGGCTGTACAGCGCTGTATACTGCTGTACGGCCTCTCTGGGGGTGTTCCCCTGTAACTGGGGCTCCTATGTCAGCCCTGCACTGAGGCTGTACAGCGCTGTATACTGCTGTACAGCCTCTCTGGGGGTGTTCCTCCTGTAACTGGGGCCCTATGTCAGTCCTGCACTGAGGCTGTACAGCGCTGTATACTGCTGTACAGCCTCTCTGGGGGTGTTCCTCGTAACTGGGGCTCCTATGTCAGTCCTGCACTGAGGCTGTACAGCGCTGTATACTGCTGTACGGCCTCTCTGGGGGGTGTTCCCTCTGTAACTGGGGCTCCTATGTCAGCCCTGCACTGAGGATGTACAGTGCTGTATACTGCTGTACGGCCTCTCTGGGGGGTGTTCCCCTGTAACTGGGGCTCCTATGTAAGCCCTGCACTGAGGCTGTACAGCGCTGTATACTGCTGTTCGGCCTCTCTGGGCGGTGTTCCCCTGTAACTGGGGCTCCTATGTCAGCCCTGCACTGAGGCTGTACAGCGCTGTATACTGCTGTACAGCCTCTCTGGGCGGGTGTTCCCCTGTAACTGGGGCTCCTATGTCAGTCCTGCACTGAGGCTGTACAGTGCTGTATACTGCTGTATGTCCTCTCTTGGGGGGTGTTCCCTCTGTAACTGGGGCTCCTATGTCAGCCCTGCACTGAGGCTGTACAGCGCTGTACGGCCTCTCTTGGGGGTGTTCCCCTGTAACTGGGGCTCCTATGTCAGCCCTGCACTGAGGCTGTACAGCGCTGTACGGCCTCTCTGGGGGGTGTTCCCCCTGTAACTGGGGCTCCTATGTCAGCCCTAAACTGAGGCTGTACAGCGCTGTATACTACTGTACGGCCTCTCTGGGGGGTGTTCCCCCTGTAACTGGGGCTCCTATGTCAGTCCTGCACTGAGGCTGTACAGCGCTGTATACTGCTGTACAGCCTCTCTGGGGGGTGTTCCCTCTGTAACTGGCGCTCCTATGTCAGCCCTGCACTGAGGCTGTACAGCGCTGTATACTGCTGTACAGCCTCTCTGGGGGGTGTTCCCCTGTAACTGGGGCTCCTATGTCAGCCCTGCACTGAGGCTGTACAGCGCTGTATACTGCTGTACAGCCTCTCTGGGGGGTGTTCCCCTGTAACTGGGGCTCCTATGTCAGTCCTGCACTGAGGCTGTACAGCGCTGTATACTGCTGTACGGCCTCTCTGGGGGTGTTCCCCTGTAACTGGGGCTCCTATGTCAGCTCCTGCACTGAGGCTGTACAGCGCTGTATACTGCTGTACAGCCTCTCTGGGGTGTTCCCCTGTAACTGGGGCTCCTATGTCAGCCCTGCACTGAGGCTGTACAGCGCTAGTATACTGCTGTACAGCCTCTCTGGGGGTGTTCCCCTGTAACTGGGGCTCCTATGTCAGCCCTGCACTGAGGCTGTACAGCGCTGTATACTGCTGTACAGCCTCTCTGGGGGTGTTCCCCTGTAACTGGGGCTCCTATGTCAGCCCTGCACTGAGGCTGTACAGCGCTGTATACTGCTGTACAGCCTCTCTGAGGGTGTTCCCTGTAACTGGGGCTCCTATGTCAGTCCTGCACTGAGGCTGTACAGCGCTGTATACTGCTGTACGGCCTCTCTGGGGGTGTTCCCCTGTAACTGGGGCTCCTATGTCAGTCCTGCACTGAGGCTGTACAGCGCTGTATACTGCTGTACGGCCTCTCTGGGGGTGTTCCCCTGTAACTGGGGCTCCTATGTCAGTCCTGCACTGAGGCTGTACAGCGCTGTATACTGCTGTACAGCCTCTCTGGGGGTGTTCCCTGTAACTGGGGCTCCTATGTCAGCCCTGCACTGAGGCTGTACAGCGCTGTATACTGCTGTACAGCCTCTCTGGGGGTGTTCCCCTGTAACTGGGGCTCCTATGTCAGCCCTGCACTGAGGCTGTACAGCGCTGTATACTGCTGTACAGCCTCTCTGGGGGGTGTTCCCCCTGTAACTGGGGCTCCTATGTCAGTCCTGCACTGAGGCTGTACAGCGCTGTATACTGCTGTACGGCCTCTCTGGGGGTGTTCCCCTGTAACTGGGGCTCCTATGTCAGTCCTGCACTGAGGCTGTACAGCGCTGTATACTGCTGTACAGCCTCTCTGAGGGTGTTCCCTGTAACTGGGGCTCCTATGTCAGTCCTGTACTGAGGCTGTACAGTGCTGTATACTGCTGTACGGCCTCTCTGGGGGGTGTTCCCCCTGTAACTGGGGCTCCTATGTCAGTCCTGTACTGAGGCTGTACAGTGCTGTATACTGCTGTACGGCCTCTCTGGGGGGTGTTCCCCTGTAACTGGGGCTCCTATGTCAGCCCTGCACTGAGGCTGTACAGTGCTGTATACTGCTGTACAGCCTCTCTGGGGGGTGTTCCCCTGTAACTGGGGCTCCTATGTCAGCCCTGCACTGAGGCTGTACAGCGCTGTACGGCCTCTCTGGGGGGTGTTCCCCTGTAACTGGGGCTCCTATGTCAGCCCTGCACTGAGGCTATACAGCGCTGTATACTGCTGTACGGCCTCTCTGGGGGGTGTTCCCTCTGTAACTGGGGCTCCTATGTCAGCCCTGCACTGAGGCTGTACAGTGCTGTATACTGCTGTACAGCCTCTCTGGGGGGTGTTCCCCTGTAACTGGGGCTCCTATGTCAGCCCTGCACTGAGGCTGTACAGTGCTGTATACTGCTGTACAGCCTCTCTGGGGGGTGTTCCCCTGTAACTGGGGCTTCTATGTCAGCCCTGCACTGAGGCTGTACAGCGCTGTATACTGCTATACAGCCTCTCTGGGGGGTGTTCCCCTGTAACTGGGGCTCCTATGTCAGGCCTGTACTGGGCGCTACACAGCCTGACCTCTGCTGGGTGCTACACAGCCTGACTTCTGCTGGGCGCTACACAGCCTGACCTCTGCTGGGTGCTACACAGCCTGACTTCTGCTGGGCGCTACACAGCCTGACCTCTGCTGGGTGCTACACAGCCTGACTTCTGCTGGGTGCTACACAGCCTGACCTCTGCTGGGTGCTACACAGCCTGACCTCTGCTGGGTGCAGTGGCAGGCTGACACAGAGCAGCTCCGCGGATCAGACCACGCTGTCCCATCTGCACACAGACCAGGGAATATGAGACGTAACCTGTCACCCTCTGACTAACACAATGCAGACAGTACGGACGAGTTGTAACTATAGACATGCCTGGCAGCACTGCTTAGCCGACATGGCCTTTCCATGTATAATGTAATGCCGTGAAATATGGAGAACGCTTCCTGGACGGGCTCCAGCTCTTCAGATGTTTTTAACATGAATTCTTTCATAGGGAAAATATTTAGCAGAGGAGAAATCAGCAAAAATCGGCAAATTACTGAATAAGGAAGGTTCCGACTGTGAGAGCAGAAGATGCACCCGGGGGTTATAGGCAGGGGCTCCCCGATAATCTCTGTTCTACCAGGGACTCAAAGTCCATCTCCCCCCAGCTGCCTAAGGTTAAATGATTAGGGGTTCATTTTTCTGCACCCCTAATGTGAGTATACCATCACCCTGTACCCCAAGTGTCAGTGTCATCATCCCGTACCCCGAGTGTCAGTGTCATCATCCCGTAACGCGAGTGTCAGTGTCATCATCCCGTACCCCGAATGTCAGTGTCATCACCCTGTACCCCGAGTGTCAGTGTCATTATCCTGTACCCCGAGTGTCAGTGTCATTATCCTGTACTCGAGTGTCAGTGTCATCATCCCGTACCCCGAGTGTCAGTGTCATTATCCTGTACCCCGAGTGTCAGCGTCATTATCCTGTACCCCGAGTGTCAGTGTCATCATCCTGTACCCCGAATGTCAGTGTCATCATCCTGTACCCCGAGTGTCAGTGTCATTATCCTGTACCCCGAGTGTCAGTGTCATTATCCTGTACCCCGAGTGTCAGTGTCATTATCCTGTACCCCGAGTGTCAGTGTCATTATCCTGTACCCCGAGTGTCAGTGTCATTATCCTGTACCCCAAGTGTCAGTGTCATTATCCTGTACCCCGAGTGTCAGTGTCACTATCCTGTACCCCAAGTGTCAGTGTCATTATCCTGTACCCCAAGTGTCAGTGTCATTATCCTGTACCCCGAGTGTCAGTGTCATTATCCTGTACCCCGAGTGTCAGTGTCATTATCCTGTACCCCGAGTGTCAGTGTCATTATCCTGTACCCCGAGTGTCAGTGTCATTATCCTGTACCCCGAGTGTCAGTGTCATTATCCTGTACCTCGAGTGTCAGTGTCATTATCCTGTACCCCGAGTGTCAGTGTCATTATCCTGTACCCCAAGTGTCAGTGTCATTATCCTGTACCCCGAGTGTCAGCGTCATTATCCTGTACCCCGAGTGTCAGTGTCATTATCCTGTACCCCGAGTGTCAGTGTTTCATTATCCTGTACCCCGAGTGTCAGTGTCATCATCCCGTTCCCCGAGTGTCAGTGTCATCATCCTGTACCCCGAGTGTCAGTGTCATTATCCTGTACCCCGAGTGTCAGTGTCATCATCCCGTTCCCCGAGTGTCAGTGTCATCATCCTGTACCCCGAGTGTCAGTGTCATCATCCCGTACCCCAAGTGTCAGTGTCATCATCATCCCGTACCCCGAGTGTCAGCGTCATTATCCTGTACCCCGAGTGTCATTATCCTGTGCCCCGAGTGTCATTATCCTGTGCCCCTAATGTCAGCGTCATTATCCTGTACCCCGAGTGTCATTATCCTGTGCCCCGAGTGTCAGCGTCATTATCCTGTACCCCGAGTGTCATTATCCTGTGCCCCGAGCGTCAGTGTCATTATCCTGTACCCCAATTGTCAGTGTCATCATCCCGTACCGCGAGTGTCAGTGTCATTATCCTGTACCCCGAGTGTCAGTGTCATTATCCTGTACCCAGAGTGTCAGCGTCATTATCCTGTACCCCGAGTGTCAGTGTCATTATCCTGTACCCCGAGTGTCAGCGTCATTATCCCGTACCGCGAGTGTCAGCGTCATTATCCTGTACCCCGAGTGTCAGCGTCATTATCCTGTACCACGAGTGTCAGTGTCATCATCCCGTACCCCGAGTGTCAGTGTCATCATCCCGTACCCCGAGTGTCAGTGTTTCATTATCCCGTACCCCAAGTGTCAGTGTCATTATCCTGTACCCAAAGTGTCAGTGTCATTATCCTGTACCCAAAGTGTCAGCGTCATTATCCTGTACCCCGAAGTGTCAGTGTCATTATCCTGTACCCCAAGTGTCAGTGTCATTATCCTGTAACCCCGAAGTGTCAGTGTCATTATCCTGTACCCCGAGTGTCAGTGTCATTATCCTGTACCCCGAGTGTCAGTGTCATTATCCTGTACCCCGAGTGTCAGTGTCATTATCCTGTACCCGAGTGTCAGTGTCATTATCCTGTACCCCGAGTGTCAGTGTCATCATCCTGTACCCCGAGTGTCAGTGTCATCATCCTGTACCCCGAGTGTCAGTGTCATTATCCTGTACCCCAGTGTCAGTGTCATTATCCTGTACCCCGAGTGTCAGTGTCATTATCCTGTACCCCGAGTGTCAGTGTCATCATCCTGTACCCCGAGTGTCAGTGTCATCATCATCCCGCACCCGAGTGTCAGCGCCATTATCCTGTACCCCAAGTGTCAGTGTCATTATCCTGTGCCCCGAGTGTCAGTGTCATTATCCTGTACCCCAAGTGTCAGTGTCATTATCCCGTACCCCGAGTGTCAGTGTCATTATCCTGTACCCCGAGTGTCAGTGTCATTATCCTGTACCCCAAGTGTCAGTGTCATTATCCTGTACCCCGAGTGTCAGTGTCATTATCCTGTACCCCGAAGTGTCAGTGTCATTATCCTGTACCCCGAGTGTCAGTGTCATTATCCTGTACCCCGAGTGTCAGTGTCATTATCCTGTACCCCGAGTGTCAGTGCCATTATCCTGTACCCCGAGTGTCAGCGCCATTATCCTGTACCCCGAGTGTCAGCGTCATTATCCTGTACCCCGAGTGTCAGCGTCATTATCCTGTACCCCGAGTGTCAGTGTCATTATCCTGTACCCCGAGTGTCAGCGTCATCATCCCGTACCCCGAGTGTCAGCGTCATTATCCTGTACCCCGAGTGTCAGCGTCATCATCCCGTACCCCGAGTGTCAGTGTCATCATCCCGTACCCCGAGTGTCAGTGTCATTATCCCGTACCCCAAGTGTCAGTGTCATTATCCTGTACCCAAAGTGTCAGTGTCATTGTCCTGTACCCAAAGTGTCAGCGTCATTATCCTGTACCCCGAGTGTCAGTGTCATCATCCTGTACCCCAAGTGTCAGTGTAATTATCCTGAACCCCGAGTGTCGGTGTCATTATCCTGTACCCCGAGTGTCAGTGTCATTATCCTGTACCCCGAGTGTCAGTGTCATTATCCTGTACCCCGAGTGTCAGCGTCATTATCCTGTACCCCGAGTGTCAGTATCCTGTACCCCGAGTGTCAGTGTCACTATCCTGTACCCCGAGTGTCAGTGTCATTATCCTGCACCCCAAGTGTCAGTGTCATTATCCCGTACCCCGAGTGTCAGTGTCATTATCCCGTTCCCCAAGTGTCAGTGTCATTATCCTGTACCCAAGTGTCAGTGTCATCATCCTGTACCCCAAGTGTCAGTGTCATCATCCTGTACCCCGAGTGTCAGTGTCATTATCCTGTACCCCGAGTGTCAGCGTCATTATCCCGTACCACGAGTGTCAGCGTCATCATCCCGTACCCCGAGTGTCAGTGTCATCATCCCGTACCCCGAGTGCCAGTGTCATTATCCTGTACCCCGAGTGTCAGTGTCATTATCCTGTACCCAAAGTGTCAGTGTCATTGTCCTGTACCCAAAGTGTCAGCGTCATTATCCTGTACCCCGAGTGTCAGTGTCATCATCCTGTACCCCGAGAGTCAGTGTCATCATCCTGTACCCCAAGTGTCATTATCTTGTACCCCGAGTTTCAGCGTCATTATCCTGTACCCCAAGAGTCAGTGTCCTCATCCCGTACCCCAAGTGTCGGTGTCATCATCCTGTACCCCAAGTGTCATCATCCTGTACCCCGAGTGTCAGTGTCATTATCCTGTACCCCGAGTGTCAGTGTCATCATCCCGTACCCCAAGTGTCAGTGTCATTATCCTGTACCCCAAGTATCAGTGTCCTTATCCTGTACCCCGAGTGTCAGTGTCATTATCCTGTACCCCAAGTGTCAGTGTCATTATCCTGTACCCCGAGTGTCAGTGTCATTATCCTGTACCCCGAGTGTCAGTGTCATTATCCTGTACCCCGAGTGTCAGTGTCATTATCCTGTACCCCAGTCAGTGTCATTATCCTGTACCCCGAGTGTCAGTGTCATCATCCCGTACCCCAAGTGTCAGTGTCATTATCCTGTACCCCGAAGTGTCAGTGTCATTATCCTGTACCCCGAGTGTCAGTGTCATTATCCCTGTACCCCGAGTGTCAGTGTCATTATCCTGTACCCCGAGTGTCAGTGTCATCATCCTGTACCCCGAGTGTCAGCTGTCATTATACTGTACCCGAGTGTCAGTGTCATTATCCTGTACCCCGAGTGTCAGTGTCATTATCCTGTACCCCGAGTGTCAGTGTCATTATCCTGTACCCCGAGTGTCAGTGTCATTATCCTGTACCCCGAAAGTGTCAGTGTCATTATCCTGTACCCCGAGTGTCAGTGTCATTATCCTGTACCCCGAAAGTGTCAGTGTCATTATCCTGTACCCCGAAGTGTCAGTGTCATTATCCTGTACCCCGAAGTGTCAGCATCATTATCCTGTACCCCGAGTGTCAGTGTCATTGTCCTGTACCCCAAGTGTCAGTGTCATTATCCTGTACCCGAGTGTCAGTGTTATTATCCTGTACCCCGAGTGTCAGTGTTATTATCCTGTACCCCGAGTGTCAGTGTCATTATCCTGTACCCCGAGTGTCAGTGTCATTATCCTGTACCCCAAGTGTCAGTGTCAGTATCCTGTACCCCGAGTGTCAGTGTCATCATCCTGTACCCCGAGTGTCAGTGTCATTATCCCGTACCCCGAGTGTCAGTGTCATCATCCTGTACCCCGAGTGTCAGTGTCATTATCCTGTACCCCAAGTGTCAGTGTCATTATCCTGTACCCCGAGTGTCAGTGTCATCATCCTGTACCCCAAGTGTCAGTGTAATTATCCTGAACCCCGAGTGTCAGTGTCATTATCCTGTACCCCGAGTGTCAGTGTCATTATCCTGTACCCAGAGTGTCAGTGTCATTATCCTGTACCCCAGGCATTAGGGAACCCAGGTGTATGACATGGGAGAGTGAAACTGGATTGCACATCCTCAGTACTATGCTTTTGATATAAGAACTGCTTCTCAGCCCAATGTGTAATAGATATATACTATGCTGTGCATAAATGAGGCATTGGTGTACAGTTTGATCAAAGAACATAGGCCCACTTACTACGATAAGGTTGCTCTCTTCAGGTGGGGACCTACTCTAACTTTGGCGCAGCACTACGCGGTGACCACCGGCGCCCCAGCACCGCACCAGCAGACTACAGGACCCAGTAGCTACACAGTGCCTTAGCAGAAGTATGCATAGGGTCTATAAATTAAAACAATCTCTCAGATGGATTTCCTGAGGGTTGTGACTGGTGAACTCTTTGCACCAGTACACATGGTGCAGCACCGCACAGCGGCCATTACTGCTTTGGAGCTGTGATGTTGGAGTGGTGGGGCCCGAGCCAGGTGGCTTTGCTGCACAGAGGGGCGTTGTGGCTTCTGGGTCCCGCCTCGTCTGCTGGTGTAGTGGTGGGGCGCCAGTGGTTGCTACGCAGTGCTGCGCCAAAATTACAGTAGTTCCCCACTTGAAGAGGCAACCTTGTCGTGGTAGGTGGGCCTATGCTCTTTGATCAAACTGTATACCAATGCCTCATAGTTGCACTGGCATAATGGGGCTAGCAGCCATGT
>JAKVIS010002767.1:0-20700 GCA_033119425.1 Bufotes viridis | reverse complement strand
CAGGAAGGGGCAGGGGAAGGGGCATTTATTTTAAAACATGATTTTCCTAGTAGAATCCCATAGTCATGTTTAAAATTTAAGCTAACAATCTGAGTTTACATGTTTTATAGCCTTAGCTGAATGATAGCAGTTTTTCAAATGGTTTACAGCTTCAGTCTTGAACTATTGACTATCCATTCCCGTCACTTATACAAGTGTCTCCAGTCCTTAATCAGTTATCAGTGAGAGGCGAGGATAACCATGGGTTCCCTGTAACAGCAGACCACAAGACGATGGAAAGTGTAAGTATTGCCGCTCCTTAAAGGGACACTGACAGGCTGACAGATATATATACTGGTATTCATCAGAGAATTAGGAATAAAACTATACTAATGTTACCCCTAGTTAAACTGTACTTGTGTTTAAAAAGCATTTTTAATCTGTATGCAAATTCACTATCTTTGTGCCCAATGGGGCAGCGTCTCCCTGCGGCTTTGTGCCCAGCTGCGCCCAGTACAGCTTCCCAGCGCTGTTCCCTCAGTTATTATTCACTGCACTGGCCTTTTTTTCAGGCTAGCCGAACAGCTGAATTCCTGCGCAGGCGCACGTGTAGAGTGCTGGCAGCAGCCTCGTCTGGCTATGCTGAGGCTGTGCCAGCTTTCTCTCTTCCTCCTCGCTACCTAGTCCTGTCTAGTGCTGCCAGTACTCTACATGTGCGCCTGCCCCTTGGGCACAAAGGTAGAGAATTTGCATATTGATTAAAACGTTTTTAAACACAAGTAAACCTCAACTGGGGGTAACAGTCGTCTAGTTGTATTCCTAATCCTCTGATGAATACCAGCAGATATATCAGCCTGTCAGTGTCCCTTTAACTGCATAGTAAAGCATATGAAAAGCTTCTTCACGGTCACTTAACATCTTTGTTTAGCGGTAATGTGACGCACTGCATGCATTGGCCTTTATTCTTACAGTAGAGAAGTAATTATTATAACTTTATCTGAATTGGGACATTTAAACTTGCTTTTTTTTATTCCAATTTTTTTATTCCAATTTAAATCTAGTAGAGTGGAGTCGGAGTCGGTCCATTTTTGCCGACTCCGACTCCGACTCCAGGTACCCAAAATTGCCTCCGACTCCGACCTCGACTCCGACTCCGACTCCGACTCCACAGCCCTGATTACATGTCCAGGAAAAGTACTTTTAGGCTCCATTCACACGACCAGTATGTTGTCCGCAAAAAAGGATCCGTTTTTTGCGGATTAGGTCTGTCCCATTCACTTCTATGGGGCCCTTTTCTTCCATTGCACAGCTCAGCAAAAAAATGAAACACGTCCTATACTTGTCAGTGAAAGTCAGGACATGACCCTATTGTAGTCTATGGATCAGCAAAAAAACGGAATGCAATCAGTTTTTTGCGGACTTATTGATCTGTCCGCAAAAAACGGATCCGCTTTTTTTGCGGACAACATACTGGTCGTGTGAATGGAGCCTTAGGCCTTATTCACACATCCGTTGTGTTTTTGCGATCCACGGAGCCGCGGATCCGCAAAACACGGACACACCGACAATGTGCATTCCGCATTTTTGCGGACCGCACGCTGCCCGAACTCCATAGAAAATGCCTCTTCTTGTCCGCACATTGCGGCGCGCTCGCAAAATCGGATGCGGGGAGCACAGTGTGTGCTCTCCGCATCGTTCCCGGCCCCCCGTTCGGCCCCAAAAAGTGGCACACATGTGGCATTGCAGTACTCGGGAGAAGTAGGGCAATGTGTTTTGGGGTGTATTTTTACATATACCCATGCTGGGTGGGTGTGAAAATATCTCTGTAAATGACAACTTTTTCCAATTTTTATACAAAGTTGTCAATTTACTGAGATATTTCTCTCACCCAGCATTGGTATATGTAAAAATACACCCAAAACACATTGCCCTACTTCTTCCTGAGAACGCGATACCACATGAGTGACACTTTGCAGCCAAGATCGCAAAGGGGCCCTAAATCAAATGAGTACCTTTAGGATTTCACAGGGCATTTTTACGCATTTGGATTCCAAACTCTTCTCACACTTTCAGGGCCCCTAAAATGCATTTCGCGAAAGTAGACACTCTAAGGTATTCGCTGATGGGCATAGTGAGTTCATGGAAGTTTTATTTTTGTCACAAGTTAGCTGAAATGGAATTTTTTTTTTTTTTACAAATTCTCATATTCCACTAACTTGTGACAAAAATAAAATTTTACATGAACTCACCATTTTTATACAAAGTTGTCAATTTACAGAGATATTTCTCTCACCCAGCATGGGTATATGTAAAAATACCCCCCAAAACACATTGCCCTACTTCTCCTGAGTACGGCAATACCACATCTGTGCCACTTTTTTGCAGCCAAGATGCGCAAAGGGGCCCTAATTCCAATGAGTACCTTTTAGAATGGCACTTTTACGCATTTTTCTTCTCACGCTTTAGGGCCCCTAAAATGCCAGGGCAGAAAAAATACCCCAAATGTGACACCATTTTAGAAAGAAGACACCCCAAGGTATTCTGTGAGGGGCAAGGCGAGTTCATAGAAGATTTTTTTTGCACAAGCTAGCGGAATTTTTTGGCACAAGTTAGCGGAATTTGATTGTTTTTTATTTTTCTCACAAAGTCTCCTATTCCGCTAACTTGTGACAAAAGTTTAATCTTTCATGGACTCAATATGCCCCTCAGTGAATACCTTTGGGGTGTCTTCTTTCAAAATGGGGTCACATGTGAGGTTTTGTACTGCTCTGGCATTTGAGGGTTCTCGCAATCATTACCTGTATGGCCAGCATTAGGAGTTTCTGCTATTCTCCTTATATTGAGCATACGGGTAATGAGATTTTTTTCCGTTGAGCCTCTGGGCTGAAAGAAAATGAAAGGCACAGATTTCCTCATTCGCATCGATCGATGTGGATGAAAAATCTCTGCCAAAAAATATGCTCTGCCAAAAATCGATCGTTGTGGAGGAAGACATCTTTGCCAGATTTTTTATACAAAGTGTTTGCCAAAGCATATGAACTCCAACACCTCTCCTCAGCTCATATGCCTGGGCAAACGTACCTGTACTGCAGAGGAGAAATCTCGTCTTGCAGCGCCGCATACACCGACTTCACGTGTCTTCTGACAGCAGCGCAATGCTTCTCTCAGAATGCACATCAGTGCTGCAGCGTTTTCGTCGGTTGGTCCGTTGGTCTACCTGGAAAATAAAGGGTGGTTAGGGGGAAAAAAGAAGAAAAACAGGCAGCAGGCTCATAAACTTGAACGTTACAAACTTTATAAAACCTGAACATCAAAACTTTTAAAACCTGACCTAACTCAAGATTTCTTTTTCTTGCTACCTGTTTAATTTTTTTCTTTTCACTCTTTATTTTCCTTGCAGAAACCTCTCCTCTCCCATAGGACAATGTGTAAAGTGTAAATCACACAGAGATGGTGCGAAGTACATTATGCACTTTATCCCAAGTGAAAGGAGAGGTTTCTACCGTTTCACATTTCTGCTGTAGCACACCAGCACCCCTATGTGTTAGGGTCTCTCAAAACCTAGTATCCTGAGAGACCCTAGAGCCTGATTGTAAAAACTACCTGTGTTGTGCTGTCCCTACGTCCCTAAGTGTACCTGAGTGTGGTACTTCTGGAAACACTCCGATAGGCATAGGGCAGGGTGGTCAGGACAGTCAGAACAGAAATAACGGGTGTCACGCCTTATTCCACTCCTGCTACAGACACGACATCTTTTCGGGGTGGCTGTTGGGTTGAGGTACCAGCAACGACATTGGGGAAATGTCACTCGTGTAGATGGCTCACTACACTGGTGGTTGGGGTCATTGAAGTCCACCCCTCCCATGTGGAGGTTATAGTCGTGGACTGAGAGGGGTTTTCAACGACACTGGTTGCCCGCTCAATTTGTATTGTCATGTCTGCGTGAATGGAGGAGAGCATGTAAACGTCACGCTTGTCTCTCCATTTCACCGCGAGCAGTTCTTGGTTACACAAGGCAGCCCTCTCCCCCTTGCAAGACAGGTGGTAACGAGCCGTTGGGGAAGCCCCAGCGACTAGGTAGCACGGTGCCACAGCAGCCAATCTGTTCTAAGAACAAATGCCTGAAGAGTACACACCTAAATATGGCGCTTGGCAAGCGCCTATTACCGACCGCCCACTCAAATAGGACACCAAAAGTACATCCGAATAAACAAAATTATCTTTATTAATATATTCGTATATATAAAAACATGATAAAGACATAGAAATAGCAGTAAACAAGAACTGGTGGTATAAAAAGCACCAGAGGAATATCAGGAGAATAATAATGTGCAAATAACAGCGTATAGCGTATGATAATCAACCTATAAGGAAACACATGATACAATGTAAAGTGCCTAGTGCAACATAAGTAAAATGAGGATAACCTCAAAAAGGTCAGACTGCCTGATGTAAACACGTGACAATCTCCCTACGTCCCCGACCCGACGTACGTTTCACCAAAGCGGCTTCTTCAAGGGTATAGAGTGCTGTATCATGTGTTTCCTTATATAGGTTGATTATCATACGCTATACGCTGTTATTTGCACATTATTATTCTCCTGATATTCCTCTGGTGCTTTTATACCACCAGTTCTTGTTTATTGCTATTTCTATGTCTTTATCATGTTTTTATATATACGAATATATTAATAAAGATAATTTTGTTTATTCCGGATGTATTTTTGGTGTCCTAAATGCCTGAAGAGGGCCACGCTTGTGTAGAAATTGTCCACATAAAGATGGTACCCCTTGCCGAATAAGGGTGACACCAAGTCTCAGACTATCTTCCCACTGCTCCCCAGGTAGTCAGGGCAACCGACCAGCTCCAGGGTCTGATCTTTTCCCTCATAGATCCGAAATTTGTGTGTATAGCCTGTGGCCCTTTCACAGAGCTTATACAATTTGACCCCATACCAGGAGCGCTTGCTTGGGATGTACTGTTTGAAGCCAAGGTGCCCGGTAAAATGTATCAGGGACTCGTCTACGCAGATGTTTTGTGCGGGGGTATACAAATCTGCAAATTTCAGGTTGAAGTGGTCTATGAGGGGCCGAATTTTGTGGAGTCGGTCAAAAGCTGGGTGGCCTCTGGGACGGGAGGTGGTGTTGTCGCTAAAGTGCAGGAAACGCAGGATGGTCTCAAATCGTGTCCTGGACATGGCAGCAGAGTACATGGGCATGTGATGAATTGGGTTCGTGGACTAATATGACCGCAATTCATGTTTTTTTGTCAGGCCCATGTTGAGGAGAAGGCCCAGAAAAGTTTTACATTTGGAAACTTGGAGTGGTTTCCACCGGAAAGGCTGGGCATAGAAGCTTTCCGGGTTGGCGGTTATAAATTGAGTGGCATACCGATTTGTTTCTGCCACGACTAAGTCATAGAGCTCCGCAGTGAAGAACAGCTCAAAAAACCCCAGTGCCGATCCGATCTGAGCTGTCTCCACCCGAACTCCTGACTAGGCGGTGAAAGGGGGAACTAATGGTGCGGCTGAAGATGGGGGCTGCCAATCAGGGTTTGCTAGCACCTCAGGGATTCTAGGGGCTCTACGGGCCTGTCTGCGCGGTGGCTGTGACGGGGGAATTACTGCACGTGCCACCTTACCAGCTTCAACTGCCCTTCTGGTGCTCACCACTTCACCATGTTGTACGGCAGGGCTGGTAGTAGGTCCAGGATGGCCTGCGCTGCTGGTGTATGCCTCACCACGTAATCCGGCAGCGCCAGCCCCACTCTGCTGCCCTTGAAACGGATCCTGCGCTACCTGTGGTCTAGCGACACAGGGCCAGGTATGCCTGGTGGTATCAGGGACCTCAACCTCCTCGTCCGAACTTTGGGTCAGACTGCCACTGCTTTCTACAGGTTCATATTCTGACCCGCTAGATTCGTCAGATGAGGATTCCCATTCCTCATCCGACTGGGTCAGGATCCTGTAGGCCTCTTCAGGAGAATACCCCTTATTTGACATTTGGACGACTAAATTTAGGGGTATTCCCTGAGACTACCCAAGAAAAGAGCAAGCCTGTCTTACAAATGGGAGGAGCGAGTACAGAAGCCGCTGCGATTGATAAAAAGAGCACAACTGATTTTTTTATTGCCGCAGCGCTTGTAAAGTGATTGTGCAGTGATTGCAAAAAAATTTTTTTGTCACTGCGGCGGGAGGGCGTGGGTGAGCGCACGTGTGGGCGACCGATGAGGCCTGATCGGGCAAACACTGCGTTTTGGGTGGGGGCGAACTAAAGTGACACTAATACTATTATAGATCTGACCGTGATCAGTTCTGATCACTTACAGATACTATAAAAGTACAAATGCTGATTAGCGCTACGCTAATCAGGAAATCAGTGACTGCGGTGCGGTGGGCTGGGCGCTAACGCTAACTACCTACTAAAGGGGCCTAAACTAATCTAAACCTAAAAGTCAATCCTGGTGAAAAAAAAAAAGTGACAGTTTACACTGATCACTTTTTCCCTTTCACTAGATGATTGACAGGTGACTGAGAGGGGTGATCAAGAGGTTAATTGGGGTGATGGGGGGTGATCAGGGCCTGGAAGTGTGGTGCTTGGTGTACTCACTGTAGAGATGTGTCTCTCCTGGGTCCAACCGGCGAAACAGACCCAGGAGAGGGCACAGAAGTCATCTAATGCATTATATTTATAAATATAATGCATTACATGGCTCTTGATTCGTTTTTTTAAAATCACCAGCCTGCCAGCGACGATCATTGGCTGGCAGGCTGTTGACGAACTTCTCCTGTGCCGGTCCCGATAGTCTGTGCGCCTGTTCAGGCGCACAGATCGCGTCATCTCGCCTCTCGCCGCGCGTCAACGAGGAGCAGAAGGACCGCCGAGATCACGCATATCTGCGTGCGGCGGTCCTAAAGAGGTTAAACAGCAAATACCTTACTGACTAATGCCAATGCTTGGCCATTCTGGACCTTCTCTGTTCTTTCCTTTCTCTGGGTCTTTCTGAAGTACTTTTGGAAAGCAATGACTTTCTTGCTCAAAGTGCTTCAGAGAAAGAGAAGAAGGAAGATTAGAATGTCCAGAACCTGCAAGGCCATGGATTGGAGTCAGTCAGCAAGATACTGTCTTTGTTTAAGGCTGATAAAGACATTGCTGCTGTGAGAAGGAATATTGTCAGCGCACACTTTCACTCTTTGAGATGGTCTGGCCAGCTGTATTCTAATTCTGTACCCCTCACCCTGGGAATCACAGAACTTGTTTCAAATTCAGTTGCATGCGTAAGGTTTTGCAGGGAGACTTTAGAAGGACAGAGAGTACCACAGCCCTCATAATTGCTGCTATGCATCCATACATTGCTATTGGGAAAGAATAGCACTCTGAACTGCTGTTGGAACTGCGTCTTGACGTTGTTGGATGAACTACTACTTCTATTCTGTACATTAGTAAAGAGAGATCTATTTATTTTCACCATCACCATTTGCCCGTGACTGCACTTCATCTACACTCCTGCTTTTCACCCTGCAAAAAACACAACACCAAGGACGCCCAAATTATCCTTAGCAGGAGCCCCAACATCAGGGTGTGCCCAAGGGAAGAAAGGGTGCGCAAACCTGTCACTACACGGCCCTAGGGGAAATTGGTGGAAGGATTGCCACTGTGATCCATGTGTCAGAGCTACTACCACTGCCATGCTCCACTCGCTCCTCCTAGGTTGCCACTGCTCATGTAACACATGTATGGTCTGTAAAATATATGAGACTGCACTCCAATAGTAAATGCTTTTTATGTTTTATTTAGCCGGGCATGGTGGTGCAATTAAAGCAACGTTTCGGGCAAACAATGTGCCCTTCATCAGGCTGTTGTACAAAATAAACAAGGGGCAAATAGATTACATGGTTGCCAATTACCAAGGTACATGTACATTCATTTCCATATACATAGATACAATTATGTCTATATGATAGGCATAAAAACATATTTGTACAACAGATAACCACCATATGGTTCAAGAGGGAAATCAGGAGGGGGGAAGGGAGGAAAAACAGGGGGAGAGAAGAGAAGAGACAGTGGGAGATAGATAATGAATATTGGATACTGGGTATAGCCCCTATATGAGCTGCTTGTGGCATCAGGGCATATGTATTGGATAGAACGGGGGGTGTC
Organism: Bufotes viridis; assembly: GCA_033119425.1. Taxonomy (NCBI): domain Eukaryota; kingdom Metazoa; phylum Chordata; class Amphibia; order Anura; family Bufonidae; genus Bufotes; species Bufotes viridis. Next base: position 12,558 of record JAKVIS010002767.1, on the reverse strand, counting down.
CCAGCATAGAAGGAAGGAACGAATCCAGCAAAATGGGCGGTGGAAGCCGCATAGGTAGCTGGAAAAAGAGCCCAGTTTGAAGAGTGGTACGTCTTCAGAGTGCTGTACCGCAACATGGTGCGGTTCACTGGAGGACTGCATCAGGGATGCACATATCGCCAAGTGGTGGCTCTAAAGTATAAGTGGCACAACAGCAATGATAGAGGACTTACCGAGTGGTATGCACGTCTGGGGAGTACAAGGCCGGCGTGTATGCTGCGCGTCGGCGCCATGTTTAAATAGGACTTGACGAGATGAGCGGGTAGCGTCTTCCCGATATTTCTCGCGGGATTTGAGGTATAATGGGGGAATGCACATGCGCCGCTGACGTCAGTTACCGCGCGGCCATTTTGGAGTGGGGCAAAATGGGCAGTTAAGTTTGGAAGGAGAGGCAATGAAAGCCAGGATGGTAGGCAAGGGAAAGATAAGCTGTAAATAAGTGAAACCGACAGTCTACTTAAGGGTGGTCTATATAGGAGGATCTGTTATAATACAGTATAACATGATATAGGAACGGCCATATTGGATGTGGTTAGTAAGGGCAAAATGGTGTCGGACCCAGGTAAGGAGGTAGTGGAGGGGCGCACAATGGTCACAACAGTACAAGGCACTTCAGGTACAAGTATAGTAACAATGCATAATGACACGTGCATAAAGTGTAGGATGAGTGGCACATCAGAATCAATTGTATCATTCTAGTCGGACCCAGGAGCGTGCTTCACGGGCGTCGCCACCCGCTAATGGACGACATTGGATCCTAAAAATGAAAGAAAGAGGAATAAGAGTTAGAAAATCGCCTACAACAGGATATTTAGTCAAAAACATATTCCCTGTTAAGTCCATTAGGATGTAGGGTGTTTAGGCAGCGAATCCATTCCATCTCTCTCTCCTGTAGCATAGCTTCCCGATTGCCACCACGTCTAGGGGTGGTATCCAGTCAATGATTTGAAATCTGAGTTGGCTGACAGCATGATGTGAGGTATGGAAATGTTCAACTAAAGGAGATTCTTTTTACAGGTACGTATATTGGATTTATGTTGGGAAATCCGATCCTTGATTTTCTGAGTGGTCTCACCAACATAGCCCAACCCGCAGGGGCACTTGATAAGGTATATTACGTAGCTGGATTGGCACGAAAAATGGCCCTTTATGTGGAAAGTTTTTCCAGTGGACGGGTGGGTAAAGGTAGGTCCTTTAGACACATTGCCACATTGGGCACAGGAAAGACAGGGATATGTACCTTTGATGGGGGAGCCAATGATAGTTTGCTGAACACTCTGTAGGGTATTTGAGCCAATATCCGAACGGACTAGTTTATCCCTAAGATTTGGTGCTCTCTTGTATGACATCATGGGTCGGTCCTTAAAGATTTTAGGAAGTTATTAGAAAGGATGGGCCAGTGTTTGTGAACTATTTTTTGACCTCTTGGCTTAAATGAGAAAAGGTAGTTACACAAGGGATACGATTATTGGAACCCTGTGTTTTGGGGGTCTGGATGCAAGAAGGTTAGTCCTTGGGAGGTTGAATATTTTTGGGTATGTTCCTGTACAAGTGGTTTAGGGTATCCCCTGTCAAGGAATTTCTGTGACATCTCAGATAATCTGGGGGATTGCATCTGGGTCCGAAACTATGCGTTTAACACGCATAAGTTGGGAGCGTGGGAGTGATCGAATGAGTCCTGGTGGATGAAAGGAGTTAAATTTAAGAAGACTGTTTTTGTCCGTCGGTTTAGTGTATAAGTCAGTGGTAATGTTGTTCCCTCTTACCTTGATGAGAACATCAAGAAAGGAGATCTCTTTATCATCATACTCCAGAGAAAGAGAGATGGAATCCGTGGCTGTAGTGATCGTTTGATGAAAAGACAATAGATCTTCCTTAGTACCCTGCCAAATACAAAATATATCATCGATATATCTAAACCAGCATTTTATGAATTGATGATACATTGGATGAGGGTATATAAAATGATCTTCAAACTCGTTCTTAAGAAACTCAAGAGGAAGAGGTCAATATTCCTTCCAGTCCCAACGGGACCCAATTCGAACCCGATCTACACAACCGAGATAACCAACAATCAAGCCCCAACTGATAATCTTCTCATAAACCTTTCAAACAAGTCTTTAACCAACGACGAAACCAGTGCCCTCAATCAAGGCCTTGGATTTGTCCCTACCTGTCTTACAAACCCTTATCTCCTTGACAAGGAAATGTCCAAGTTCTTCAGGAATCTCAGACTTCGGGCTTACATGGAACTTGAAAGACCAGCCTGGACAGCAGACAACAGTTCAACTCTTTCCCCTTTTCTATCACGCATCAAGCCATATAGACCACCCAGCACATTCTCTCCTCCCAAGCGATATGATGTGGTTGAGGAATTTATCCAACACGTCCAACTGGACCTCAAGAAATTAGAAGAATGGTCATCCACCATAAAGGTAAGACGTAATCTACCTTTTGGACAGTCCCTAGCTATCAAAAACTTGAGTCAGGACAAAAACACAATCATCAAGCCAGCTGATAAAGGCTCGGGATTGTGATTATGACTAAGTCTGACTACAGGGATGAAATCCTTCGCCAATTGAGCGATACAGGAGTCTACTGCCCGATTGACCATGACCCCATAGGTGAGTGCACAAGAGAGCTATCCTCTATTGTAAACTCAGCACTCCAAGAGGGCATTATTTAAAAAAGACGGCAGAATTTCTGGTACCCAATCACCCCCGTATCCCTGTGTTATATACGCTACCCAAAGTGCATAAAATTGGGAACACCCACCAGGCAGACCTATTGTCTCTGGGTGTGACTCTATTTTTCAACCGGCAGCTAAACTCCTGGATGGTCTCCTAAGACACTACGCCAAAAACGGCAAATCCTACATTCAGGACACTACCGATTTCCTGAATAAGGTTTCTAATCTTATCATCGAATCGGACAAATGTCTCCTAGTGACAATGGACGTATTCAGCCTCTATACCAATATTCCTACAGAGGCCGGTATTGGTTGTATCCAAAAGACTTTGTTTGAAACCGCCGAATACTCTCCTGCGGAACAGGATTTCATTCTAGCTCTCCTGTCCTTTGTATTGAAACGTAATTATTTTCTATTTGAAGAACAATTTTATTTTCAGGTTTCTGGGACAGCTATGGGCTGTAATGTGGCGCCGACCTTCGCCATCCTATATATGAACGAGTTTGAAGATCATTTTGTATACCCTCATCCAATGTATCATCAATTCATAAAATGCTGGTTTAGATATATCGATGATATATTTTGTATTTGGCAGGGTACTAAGGAAGATCTATTGTCTTTTCATCAAACGATCACTACAGCCACGGATTCCATCTCTCTTTCTCTGGAGTATGATGATAAAGAGATCTCCTTTCTTGATGTTCTCATCAAGGTAAGAGGAACAACATTACCACTGACTTATACACTAAACCGACGGACAAAAACAGTCTTCTTAAATTTAACTCCTTTCATCCACCAGGACTCATTCGATCACTCCCACGATCCCAACTTATGCGTGTTAAACGCATAGTTTCGGACCCAGATGCAATCCCCCAGATTATCTGAGATGTCACAGAAATTCCTTGACAGGGGATACCTAAACCACTTGTACAGGAACATACCCAAAAATATTCAACCTCCCAAGGACTAACCTTCTTGCATCCAGACCCCCAAAACACAGGGTTCCAATAATCGTATCCCTTGTGTAACTACCTTTTCTCATTTAAGCCAAGAGGTCAAAAAAATAGTTCACAAACACTGGCCCATCCTTTCTAATAACTTCCCTAAAATCTTTAAGGACCGACCCATGATGTCATACAAGAGAGCACCAAATCTTAGGGATAAACTAGTCCGTTCGGATATTGGCTCAAATACCCTACAGAGTGTTCAGCAAACTATCATTGGCTCCCCCATCAAAGGTACATATCCCTGTCTTTCCTGTGCCCAATGTGGCAATGTGTCTAAAGGACCTACCTTTACCCACCCGTCCACTGGAAAAACTTTCCACATAAAGGGCCATTTTTCGTGCCAATCCAGCTACGTAATATACCTTATCAAGTGCCCCTGCGGGTTGGGCTATGTTGGTGAGACCACTCAGAAAATCAAGGATCGGATTTCCCAACATAAATCCAATATACGTACCTGTAAAAAAGAATCTCCTTTAGTTGAACATTTCCATACCTCACATCATGCTGTCAGCCAACTCAGATTTCAAATCATTGACTGGATACCACCCCTAGACGTGGTGGCAATCGGGAAGCTATGCTTCAGGAGAGAGAGATGGAATGGATTCGCTGCCTAAACACCCTACATCCTAATGGACTTAACAGGGAATATGTTTTTGACTAAATATCCTGTTGTAGGCGATTTTCTAACTCTTATTCCTCTTTCTTTCATTTTTAGGATCCAATGTCGTCCATTAGCGGGTGGCGACGCCCGTGAAGCACGCTCCTGGGTCCGACTAGAATGATACAATTGATTCTGATGTGCCACTCATCCTACACTTTATGCACGTGTCATTATGCATTGTTACTATACTTGTACCTGAAGTGCCTTGTACTGTTGTGACCATTGTGCGCCCCTCCACTACCTCCTTACCTGGGTCCGACACCATTTTGCCCTTACTACCCACATCCAATATGGCCGTTCCTATATCATGTTATACCGTATTATAACAGATCCTCCTATATAGACCACCCTTAAGTAGACTGTCGTTTTCACTTATTTACAGCTTATCTTCCCTTGCCTACCATCCTGGCTTTCATTGCCTCTCCTTCCAAACTTAACTGCCCATTTTGCCCCACTCCAAAATGGCGCGCGGTAACTGACGTCAGCGGCGCATGCGCATTCCCCATTATACCTCAAATCCGCGAGAAATATCGGGAAGACGCTACCCGCTCATTTAGTCAAGTCCTATTTAAACATGGCGCCGACAGCGCAGCATACACGCCGGCCTTGTACTCCCCAGACGTGCATACCACTCGGTAAGTCCTCTATCATTGCTGTTGTGCCACTTATACTTTAGAGCCACCACTTGGCGATATGTGCACCCCTGATGCAGTCCTCCAGTGAACCGCACCATGTTGCGGTACAGCACTCTGAAGACGTACCACTCTTCAAACTGGGCTCTTTTTCCAGCTACCTATGCGGCTTCCATTTTGCTGGATTCGTTCCTTCCTTCTATGCTGGGACACCCCCCGTTCTATCCAATACATATGCCCTGATGCCACAAGCAGCTCATATAGGGGGCTATACCCAGTATCCAATATTCATTATCTATCTCCCACTGTCTCTTCTCTTCCCTCCCCCCCCCCCTCCCCCCTGATTTCCCTCTTGAACCATATGATGGTTATCTGTTGTACAAATATGTTTTTTATGCCTATCATATAGACATAATTGTATCTATGTATATGAAAATGAATGTACATGTACCTTGGTAATTGGCAACCATGTAATCTATTTGCCCTTGTTTATTTTGTACAACAGCCTGATGAAGGGCACACTGTTTGCCCGAAACGTTGCTTTAATTGCACCACCATGCCCGGCTAAATAAAACATAAAAGCATTTACTATTGGAGTGCAGTCTCATATATTTTACAAGTTTAAATAGTTCCAATCGGTGGAGTAGGAACTCAACGTGACTTGCACCCAACATTGGTCAAAAGTGTGACTGAGTGCTGTGGTCCCTACCAAGAATTGTATACATGTATGGTCTGTGTCCGATAGAGAAAGAAGTGTTCTTTGTGAGTGGCTGTTTGCTCTGGCTCATAAACATGGGACACAAACAGAGGAACCTCCTCTATTATGCAGGGCCGGTTCTAGGTGAAATGGGGCCCGGGGCGAAAAACAATAAGGGCCCCCCTCAGTGTCACGTCATCAATCACCCCCTTCGCGTCACATAATTTCTCCCCGCCCCTCCATTGCCGCATACTCCCCTCCCCGAATGGCACATTTCTCCCCTGTATGGGCCAGTGGCAGCAGCACATCTCTCCCCCAACCCCATGGCTCATTTCTCCAGCACATCTGCACATCTCCCCCCCAGCTCCCATCACTACAGAAATACAGCCCCACTTACCTCTTCCATCCAGTGACGTCTCCTGTGATGTAGATGTTCTCTTTCCTCATCTTCTCCTTTCAGACCTTCAGACCAGACCGTCAGGTTTCGTCTCTGCAGTTTGACAACAAAATAAATCTCAGTTACTACTTTTCCATCATCCTCCCATATTCTGGACAAATTATCCTACTACCCCCATATAAAATACATCAGTATTGTCCCCATAGTGCCCCCGGAGTCTCCTCTCTCCCCCATCATGCCCCCCTCCCCCAAAATCATGTGCAGGCTCCTTCCCCCAAAATCATGTGCAGGCTCCTTCCCCCAAAATCATGTGCAGGCTCCTTCCCCTCCCCCAAAAATCATGTGCAGGCTCCTTCCCCCCAAAATCATGTGCAGGCTCCTTCCCCTCCCCCAAAAAAAATCATGTGCAGGCTCCTTCTCCCAACCCCCCCAAAATCATGTGCAGGCTCCTTCTCCCAACCCCCACCAAAATCATGTGCAGGCTCCTTCCCCTCCCCCAAAATCATGTGCAGGCTCCTTCCTCTCCCCCAAAAAAATCATGTGCAGGCTCCTTCCCCTCCCCCAAAATCATGTCCAGGCTCCTTCCACTCCCCCAAAATCATGTGCAGGCTCCTCCCCCCAAAATCATGTGCAGGCTCCTTCCCCTCCCCCAAAAAATCATGTGCAGGCTCCTTCCCTCCCCCCAAAATCATGTGCAGGCTCCTTTCCCCCTCCCTCCCTACTTACCTCCTTGCAGCGCTGGATGCAGGCCTCTTCCGGCCTGTGTCCCGTTCTATCCTCTGCTCAGGCGGCGCGATGACGTCATCGCGCCGCCTGAATCAGCTCCTGATAGGCTGTCGGCACGAGGCCGGCAGCCTATCAGAGGAGCAGGGAGGGAGACGCCTCTCCTCCCCTGCCGCACTGCACAGCGATCTGTATCGCTGTCCAGAGGACGGCGACACAGATCGCTATGGAGATGAACGCTTCCAAAGTGGAAGCGTTCATCTCCTGTCACTGCCGCCGGTGCTGCCACAATATCGGGGGCAATTGCCCGTTGCCCCCCTGGATCCGCCACTGCTTGGGGGCCCCTAAGGACTCGGGGGCCCGGGGGCAATTGCCCCCCTTGCCTCTATGGAAGCGCCGGCCCTGCTATTATGTTAACGTTCTTAATAAGGCATATGGAAAGCAGAGGTCTATATGAGACAACACTTTTACAAACTCATGGTTACTGTTATACCTAACCTCCATTATGTTATTTATTAGAATATTACGTGTCATGCACAATTTATAAACCTGACTGTGTCTGTTTATCCCAAAACAGTGACTTTAGAATATGTCCCCCAGAAAGATGTTGGACCTCAGTATGATAATGATGTGGCTCTGGATCTATCTCTTCCTCACCTGCGTTGTGTAGCAAACCCTTCATCCCATCAAGGGACACAGAGGAACACCAACCGATCTTCTCATACTCAAGAGTTGAGACCTTCACCTCAGGTATCTACTAACTAAATCTATTACTTATCTCAAACTAGTTCCTAGTTATAGTCTGTATTGGTCGTAACCATGGAAATGAGACATGTATAATTTGATGGAAAATTTAGTCTAGCCAGCAAAGGAAGCAATATGAATAATAACAATACATTAGTAAGTGCCTTGTATTAACTTTCTCTACATGATAAATGCCATTTGCTGAAGTGAGAAAACCCCTTTAAGCTACCCATAAACATACCCATAAACTTTAAGCTACCCATAAACATGAAAAAACTGTTGGACAACTATATTGTTTCAGGATCTGTCAAAAAAGTTTGGGAAACTGGATTTATACTAAACTAATTAAAATCAGCCTGTGAGAAAAATGAGCTAGTCAAGAGTGCACAGCCAAAATATATTTGCTAAGTACCTCACATTTATTCGTATAATAAGTATAGTATTAGTTTGTATTTTCATTTTTTTCTGAGTGCTGTTGCATTACATAGTAACATAGTATATAAGACCGAAAAAAGACATTTGTCCATCCAGTTCGGTCTGTTTCCTACTAAGTTGATCCAGAAGAAGGCAAAAAAAACTGTGAGGCAGAAGCCAATTTTCCCCACTTAAGGGGAAAAAAATTCCTTCCCGTCTGCAATCAGAATAACTCCCTGGATCAACGACCCCTCTCTAGTAGCTATAACCTGTAATATTACACTCCAGAAATACATCCAGGCCCCTCTTGAATTCCTTTATTGTACTCACCATCACCACCTCCTCAGGCAGAGAGTTCCATAGTCTTACTGCTCTTACCGTAAAGAATCCATTTCTATGTTTGTGTACAAACCTTTACTCCAGACGCAGAGGATGTCCCCTCGTCACAGTCACAGTCCTGGGGATAAATAGATGATGGGAGAGATCTCTGTACTGACCCCTGATATATTTATACATAGTTATTAGATCTCCCCTCAGTCGTCTTTTTTCTAAAGTGAATAACCCTAATTTTGATAACCTTTCAGGGTACTGTAGTTGCCCCATTCCAGTTATTACTTTAGTTGCCATCCTCTGAACCCTCCCCAGCTCTGCTATGTCTGCCTTGTTCACAGGAGCCCAGAACTGTACACAGTACTCCATGTGTGGTCTGACTACTGATTTGTAAAGTGGTAGGACTATGTTCTCATCACGGGTGTCTATGCCCCTTTGATGCAACCCATTATCTTATTGGCCTTGGCAGTAGCTGTCTGACACTGGTTTTTGCAGCTTAATTTGCTGTTTATTAAAATTCCTAGATCCTTTTCCATGTCACTGTTACCGAGTGTTTTACCATTTAGTATGTACGGGTGACTTGCATTATTCCTTCCCATGTGCATAACTTTACATTTGTCAGTGTTAAACCTCATCTGCCATTTCTCTGCCCAAGCCTCCAATCTATCCAGATCCCCCTGTAGCAGAAAAACTGTCTTCTTCAGTGTTAATTACTTTACACAGTTTAGTGTCATCTGCAAAAATAGATATTTTACTGTGCAAGCCTTCTACAAGATCATTAATAAATATATTGAAGTAAATATGGCCCAATACTGACCCCTGAGGTACCCCACTAGTTACAGTGACCCAATCTGAGTATCTACTGTTAATAACCACCCTCTGTTTTCTGTCACTCAGCCAGTTACTTACCCACATACAGACATTTTCTCCAAATCCGAGCATCCTCATTTTATATACTAACCTTTTATGAGGTACAGTGTCAAATGCTTTGGAGAAGTCCAGATATATGACATCCATTGATTCGTCGCTGTCAAGTCTAGAACTTATCTCCTCATAGAAGCTGATTAAATTCGTTTGGCGTGGCCGATCCTTCATGAAGCCATGCTGATATAGCGTTGTTTGCTTATTTTCATTGAGATACTCCAAGATAGCATCTCTTAGAAACCCTTCAAACAGTTTACCAACAATAGATGTTAAACTTACCGGCCTATAATTTCCAGGCTCTGTTTTGGACCCTTTTTAAATATTGGCACCACATTTGCTATGCGCCAATCCTGTGGAACATTCCCTGTCAGTATAGAGTCCGTAAATATCAGAAATAAAGGTCGGGCTATGACATCACTTAATTCCCTTAGGATACGGGGGTGTATGCCATCCGGTCCTGGCGATTTGTCTATTTTAATCTTTTAAGTCGCTGTTGTACTTCTTCCTGGGTCAGACAGGGCACTTTTAATGGGAATTTACTTTTACATTCTGCATTTCATCTGACAGTTTATTTTCCTCAGTGAATATAGTGGAGAAAAAAATATTTAATAGTTTTGCTTTATCCTCGTATTTCCTAGGTGTCCCCCAACCTGCACATCTGTTGTTCTATCAGGTCTATTGGTTAATACTAAGTCCAGTATGTCCGTCCCTCTAGTGGGGTCCTAAACCAGTTGGGAAAGGTAATTGTCTTTGGCTATTGCCAAGAACCTGTTTCCTTTTTGGGATGTACATCTTTCAGTTTCCCGGTCTATATCTGGGTAGTTGAAGTCCCCCATAATACCGACTTCATTATGATTTGCAGCTTCGTCTATCTTGTTTAGTAATAGATTTTCTGTGGACTCTGGTATATTAGGTGGTTTATAATACACTCCTATTAGTAATTTATTATTGTTTTTTGCTCCATATATTTCTACCCACAGTGACTCCACATGTTCATGTCCGTCAGAGATGTATTCTCGAATTACAGGATTTAGACAGGACATATAGAGACAGACCCCTCCACCTCTCCGATCCTTTCTAAACAGATTGTAACCTTTTATATTAACTGCCCAGTCATAGCTATCATCCAGCCATGTCTCAGTTATTCCCACTATGTCATAGTCCTCCTCACATAACTAATTCCAGTTCACCAGTCTTGTTAGTTAGGCTTCTGGCATTAGTATACATACATATGAGAGGTTTATGTGTATTTTTTACCCGACATATTTCATTCTGAGCTGTTCTAGTCCCCCTTCCATTCCTCCCCAGTCACACTACCTCGCCCCTGGTCTCTATCTGCACTATCTTCCCCTCCTATAATGTAATTACCCTCCCCCAGTCCCTAGGTTAAACACTCCTCCAACCTTCTAGCCATCTTTCTCCCCAAAACAGCTGCCCCTTCCCCATTGAGGTGCAGCCCATCCCTACGATAGAGCCTGTAGCCGACAGAGAAGTCGGCCCAGTTCTCCAGGAACCCAAACCCCTCCTTCCTACACCAGTTCATTGTGTTTCATTTTATATTCTCAGCCTTTGCGACATGTGTTTCCCTGGGTAAAGACAAAGATACAGAGAAAGATAAAAACACAGTCAGACTACAGAAAGATAAGTACAGCAGAAGAGAAAGGAAAATTCCAATTTAATCCAGCCAACATAGCAGAGTTGAGAGAGTGCAGATGTATCAGAGCTGAATGTGTTTGCCTACCAGAGTTCATGCCAAAACCTGCTGATGACCAAGATAAAGCTGGACGATTGTTCCCTGATGCAAGTTTATGCCAAGTAAACCTGTGTTCAACGTTGATACAAGTCTGGACTCAAGTTATTTCACCCTCATCCTTACCACCTATCCATTTTAGTTGCGCCGCTGCGGACAACTATGCCTGGGGTTCCAGGATATCCAGGTAGGAGCACCATGACATGTGCAAGCCACAACACCCAAAGGAACATTTTAGGCAACACTTACAGCACTCTGGCCTTTCTACACTGGGTTCCACCCCTACCATCTATTTAGGGAGACCTAGTCCCTCGTTGCTGAAATGCAATGGACGTCACAACAAACTTTTAACCCTCATAACACCTTAAAGAAAAACCCTGGTCGACATCTCACCTGTGGTGTGCTGCACATGCACCTGAACATTAGTATGTGCTGACTAAGGGCACATTTGCAACGTTCCGCACCCCAGGGCTGACCGCGTCCCAGGTTTAGTGGAATGCCGAGAGGTGTAGTGTGGCCCCAATAGTTTTCTGTGTGTCAGGGTGCTCCTACCTGGATACAGCCGATTCCCAGGGTTAGGCCCCGAAGCAATAAAGGGGATGAGTATTGGTGGAGAATAAGTTGAGTCCAGACTCTTATAAAGTTCAATAGCTTTACTTGCATCTAGACAATATTCAGGCTTTCTCTTGGTTCCAGCAGGCTTTGGCATAAACTGAAATGCAAACTTGATAACGCTGCTTTCTCCCTCTGCTGTGGTAAACTTGACTTGGGTCTGGTTACAGGAATTTCTGTCGGTTCTGGTATCTCCAGATTGGGGTGATTTGGCTGTTGTCCCCCTCTTAACACTAAGTAAGTAAATTAGAAAGGGGGCAGGGTGCTCTATAAGCTACTTCTCTTTTGAGGACCTGGAATAAATACAAGGATGACATTTATGTTAACCATTAGAGAGAGTAAGCAGGGTATAGGAATGGTAATACCACTCTGGGGTATTACACATTCACACGACCACGCCCCTGTTGTGGAACAGAAAGAGCATCCGATTATAGAAATGCCTATACTTGTCCACGGACAAGAATAGGACATGCTTTATATTTTTTGTGGGGGCCGTGGAATGAAACATTGGATGTGGAAAGCGTCCTTTGCAGCCCCATTGAAATGACTAGGTCTGCACCTGTTGTGCAAAATTGCATATCGTGTGAATGAGCCCTTATTTTGTTTTTTGTCTGTGCAGTGTGTATTTGGAGGTGTGGCTGTCTCCATTTTAGTTGTGCACTCCTGACTAGGAATGAGTGATCCCGGACCGCCAAGTTCGGGACCGTACCAAACATTTGGGTGTCCTTGTACGAAACCGAACCGAACCATAGACCGTGTCCGGGTTCGTTGCTCGTACTTTAACCACTTCCCGACCGCCTAACGCACAACTGCGTTCTCGGCGGTCGGGCTAGTTCTGGGGCGACGCATAAGTGCGTCATCTCGCGAGACGCGAGATTTCACAGTATCTCGCGTGTCAGGAGTTTAACTACAGCCTGCCAGCGATGATCCATCGCAGGC
>JAKVIS010002766.1:0-20810 GCA_033119425.1 Bufotes viridis | reverse complement strand
TCTTCTGTAGTCACCTCCTCTAATAGGATGTTTAACTCTTTCAATCCCTTATGCTACTAGTCCTGATGTATCTCCCCATGTACTAACGACAAAGTGTAAGCTTGCTGCTGACACATTGCGGCTTCGGTAGTGTGGGACATCAGAGATGGGCTTACAGATCCTAGTCTTGATTTCATTAACCCTGGGAACACACCTGAGCATTTTTCATGAACGCGCTGAAAAACGCTCAACATGTGAAAAGCCATGCATCCCTATGTGCATGGTTAACATGTCGGCGTTTTACAGCGGGGACGACCGCGCTGTAAAACGCCCTACGCGATCGTGTCGGCTGCCGTGACTATCGCGCGGCAGCACGCGTGATCCAACCCATATTCTATTATGGGAGCACGCATATGACGCGCGCTTCTATAAAACATAAACCCAAAAACTACGGACTAATTTTTGGGGGATTAGGTATTACTATTTTTACACAAAGGCCTTATTAGGCAAAACCTATACTATCTCCCAAAATCAAAATTAAAAATCTTTTGTATTGTTCATAACCTTTATTAAATACTGAAAATAATGAGCGACACACATTAAAAACCTAGTGATGTCTCGCTTGGCTGAATTAGTCAAGCCTATGGGGTAACCATATGGGGGGTTGTGCACTAACTCCCAAAATGGTATACTAGAGGCGTGTAGGGAGACACCCTGCTGGCGTCTTGGCTATATGCAGCACTAGTTTTGAGTCATTGCTGATCAAATCACTGTGCTATATAACACCCTATTTGTTCGAATGCTGAATCACACACGTGTGTACTTGAATCACTGCCTAGCCAAACTATTACATATTGCTCCCTCACATCGCTGATCTCTTATCGCAAGATGCTGTACGATTGCTATTACTTCAAGCGAGACCTACACTAATAGCTTTAAAACACTAACTGCCCCCGACATGTTTCGCCATTACATGGCTTCTTCAGGGAAACGGGCAGCATTGTTCACCACAGGTGTATGTGGCCTTGTTATACCACACTAATACTGATTGATGGCAGAGGTTACCAATCACAGCATTGTATCTTACTGTTCACACACCCCTGTCACGGGAGTGAACCAATCGATTGCGCTAGCATCACTGACGTGGTGCGCGAATAGAGGTGCGCACACACTTATCCCCCGCTATACTATATGGTAGGCAAGCGCGCAGCTGCTGCGCAGCTTCATCTGCGCCCACACTTAGACAGTAAAGCGAGCGACTATTGGTATATCCCGGCACTTAGCCGATTTTAGCCGTCTCGCTATATACTGCGCATGTCCTGCGCTGAACAAGCCCTGCTCCAACACTTTGAAAAAAACTCCTGATTGCCTCCCGATAGTTATGAAGCCACTGCGCTCCTCTTCACTGTGCTGATTATCTAGACTGGCAGACAGTTCTGTCAGCAAACATGTTGTAATCCCATTGTATAGACCACAGGTAAGCAAGGAACAACAGGGACATGGCAGTGTCCATAACTGAGCGCAGAACTACATATAGATTATATCGGGAATAGCAACAATGTTCAATCATCCTGAATAGTATGGAATTAATAACCTACAAGTTTTGTTACATTACACCATGTACTGTTAGTCATTCTACTGTGTTGTGCCAGCTAACTGCCATTACCAAACGCTTATCTCTTATCCGCACTTCTGATTTCTACTAATGGATGCTTAAGACCAAGTGCTATGTCCTTTATTACATAGATACAATGCTGCATTGGTATATTTTTTATATATTTTTATTAATTTAGGCCCATCAAAATGAAAGTGTTCTACCTCACCCACAGATGAACAATTAGTATGTTAGAACATGCTCAAAAAACTGGATTAATATCCGAAAAACTGATCGCATAGGCGAAGTGTCACAATTATTAATCACGGATATTACAAAAAGATGCATATGTGAAACCTTCATTCAGTCCTTTAGGACTCAGGCTGTCCAGCCTATATATCCATTTGGTTTCTTCACGTAATAGTATGGTGTCCAGGTCACCCCTCCTGGCACCCAGAGTCTTCTTACAAATGCCCCAGAAGCGTAAGCACTTGCTGTCGTTCATATGAAACAATCTCACATGTCGTGAAAGAGTGGTATCTGACTTGGTGTTGATTTTACTTATATGTTGGCCCATACGTCTCCTCAGCTCCTGGGATGTTTTTCCCACATACAACTTGGGACATGGGCACTTGGCAACGTAGACAACTCCCTTCGTCTTACAGTTGATGAAATCTCTGATTTCATATTCCTTCCCATCTACAGGATTTTGGAAGGATTTACATCTTTGGATCAGTGGACAGTAGATACAGTCACCACAGGGGTAAGTACCAGTAGTAGTCGATTTTAACCAGAGTGCCCGATTGTGGCACCTGAAAAAACTATGCACCAGCAGGTCCTTCAAATTCTGTCCTCTACGATATGTTATTGAAGGATGTGCTGTCACAACATTTCTAAGATCATTATCGGCCCATAAAATGTGCCAATGTCTTTTAAGGATTTGGAAGACCTGATTATTACAAGCGTCAAAGGTGCCAATGCATCTGACGACCTGTGCCCCACCGTCCACCCTATCATTGGTAAGTAAGTCAGTCCTTCTTAAACTTTTTGCTCTAGCATAAGCTCGATGTAGAACTCGCTTAGGGTACCCCTTTCTCTAAAACGCTGGTATAGCAGTTGACTCTCCTTTTCGAAGGCCGCATCACTCGAGCAGTTTCTGCGCGCCTTATATACTGACCAGTGGGTATTCCCCTTTTAGTGGTTTGGGGTGAAAACTGCCCCAGTGCAGCAAATTGTTGGTTGCCGTGGGTTTACGAAAGGTTTCAGTGTGAATGCTACCATCCTCCCACAATGTCAGTCTAAGATCAAGAAAAGTGATGGTAGTGTCATGGATTTCTGAAGTGAATGCCATACCAATCAATTATTATTTAAAGCTGTGACAAAATCATGAAAAACCTCCACCGTGCCATCCCAGAGGATCAATACATCATCGATGTATCGTCCCCAAAATAAAATGTGCCTGGTGAAATCCAACATATCTTGAGAAAAACAATTGTGTCCTCCCACCACCCTAAAAACAAATTTGCATAATTTGGTGCACATTTACTGCCCATCGCAGTCCCAACTGCCTGTAAATAAAATTGACCATCAAAAATGAAATAATTGTGTGTCAAAAGAAATTCCAACAATGTGAGTACAAATTGATTGTGTTGGTGAAAATGAGTGCTCTTGGTGCTCAGAAAAGTGGAAACCGCTCGTAAACCCAGGGAATGCTGAATATTAGTGTATAAGCTTTCTACATCCAAGCTGGCTAGTTTAGTGGTAGATGTCACTTGTAGTTCTTGTAATTTGATCACAACATCTTTTGTGTCCTGTATAAATGATGGCAGGGCAGAAGCGAATGGTGCTATAAACACATCCACGTATTGGCTCACATTTTCCGTGAGATTACCATTACCTGACAGGATCGGGCGGCCGGGCACAGGCCGTCGTTGTTTATGTATTTTTGGAATAGCATACAGAGTTGCTATTGTTGGACTTTTGTTATACAGAAATGCGTGCTCCTCCTCGACACCAGACCATCTGTCTTCGCCTTTGATAGTATTGTTTTCAATTCACCTAGAAATCTCTCTGTAGGATTACCATCCAATTTATTATATGTTCCTGGCTTTTCAAGTAAGTCTATGACCATTCTTTTATAGTCATCTCTGTCCATCAGGACAACATTTCCGCCCTTGTCTGAGGGCTTTATAATTAAGTTCTCATTATTACATAATTCTTGTAACGCTCTCTTCTCCATTTCTTCCAAGTTTGCCTGTACTGGTTGTCTATTAGTACTTAGTTTCTTGAGATCCTGCGTAACCAATTTTACAAATGTATCGATATTGCCATACTGTGCGAACGATGGTGTATATTTGGACCTAGGTTTAAGAGAGGATAGAGGTGGAATTAATGTGTCCTGCGCATTATCATTTAAAGTGTCTAGAGATTCCAGAATTGCTAGTGTGTCCTTCTCCTTTTGCTGCATAACCCTCCAATCACTGGTCTGACTTGCAAATGCTTTGTGCAAAGCCATTTTCCGGGCGAACAAGTTAATGTCCTTTACCCAGTCAAAACATACAAAGTTAGGTGTAGGGGTATATGATAATCCCCTATTCAGGAGTAATATATGCCTATCCTCCAACTTGAAGGATGACAGGTTGACAATACGTAAGT
The DNA here is from genome assembly GCA_033119425.1 of Bufotes viridis. Lineage (NCBI taxonomy): Eukaryota > Metazoa > Chordata > Amphibia > Anura > Bufonidae > Bufotes > Bufotes viridis. Next base: position 16,582 of record JAKVIS010002766.1, on the reverse strand, counting down.
TATCTACTGCACTTTGGCATTGTACGCCCATTTGTCTCTGTCTCTCAGGGCTGGTCCCTGCGACAAAAAAGGCTGAGACACAGGTGGAGCCGCTGATGGTGTAAATGTCAACGAAGGAGCAGAGTAGGAGACTGATGGTAATGATGAGTGCATTTGTCCACCAGATGTTGCATTGCTCATAATTGGTTGTACTGGACCTGTACTCCCTGAGGTCATTGTCATCAAGGCTGGTTGTAATGTGCCCAACTGAAAGTTTTGCCATGGCTGGGTGCCTGATATGCCAGTGCCCACTTGATGTACTGATGGTACTTTTTTAGAAGTATTAGGACCACGTCCCTTGTATTTGCGTTTGGTGCTTTGGAATCTATTGAAGGTACCTTTTACACTATTATATTCTGGCTCGGAAAAGTCAGATTCAGATGCCTCCGATTGTGTGGTACCTCCTTTCAGGTAACCTCTTCTTCTCACTTGAGGCGTGTTGGGTCTTGATGTATATATTTGTCCCGTTTCAAAATCTTTTTATCTCTTATATATTTTTATGTTTCCTTTCTTTTATTTCAGCCTGAAAGGACTCTATGTGTTTTTGAAGTTTGGTCTCCTGCTCAATAAACAGGGGATTTGACCTAAAGTTCTGTATCTGATTAATTTCCTGTTCTAGTTGTATAGTAATTTCTTCAAACGACTGTCTCTCAAATTCTAGCAGATACTGTTGCATTCTCAAGAGAGTTTGCTGTAAGGATTTGTTGCCATCCCTTAATGAAATTGGCATCCTCCTGATGTGAATGCGGCACTATGTTTATCCTCATACCGCGGAACACTAGCCCTTGTTGCATATAAGTCTCAAGGCTGGCTATTTCCCACTGTGACCTAACATATTTTTTGTAAGTGCTATTTAGCTCTCTGAATGCCACTTGTACGTCTGTGGTATTAATAGGCAAATTTGCAGTGGAAAAAACTCGTGCTGCTTCAGTGGCATTTATATTTACCGTCGGCTTGTTTGATAGAAACCCTGCCATACGTGCTATGTGTTACCGGCAGAAATATTGTGACACAAATTTGTTAGTCCAAACTACTAATGCTGGCTGGTGAGCCACAAAATATATAAACCCAAAAACTACGGACTAATTTTTGGGGGATTAGGTATTACTATTTTTACACAAAGGCCTTATTAGGCAAAACCTATACTATCTCCCAAAATCAAAATTAAAAATCTTTTGTATTGTTCATAACCTTTATTAAATACTGAAAATAATGAGCGACACACATACAAGTGACATCTACCACTAAACTAGCCAGCTTGGATGTAGAAAGCTTATACACTAATATTCAGCATTCCCTGGGTTTACGAGCGGTTTCCACTTTTCTGAGCACCAAGAGCACTCATTTTCACCAACACAATCAATTTGTACTCACATTGTTGGAATTTCTTTTGACACACAATTATTTCATTTTTGATGGTCAATTTTATTTACAGGCAGTTGGGACTGCGATGGGCAGTAAATGTGCACCAAATTATGCAAATTTGTTTTTAGGGTGGTGGGAGGACACAATTGTTTTTTCTCAAGATATGTTGGATTTCACCAGGCACATTTTATTTTGGGGACGATACATCGATGATGTATTGATCCTCTGGGATGGCACGGTGGAGGTTTTTCATGATTTTGTCACAGCTTTAAATAATAATTCGATTGGTATGACATTCACTTCAGAAATCCATGACACTACCATCACTTTTCTTGATCTTAGACTGACATTGTGGGAGGATGGTAGCATTCACACTGAAACCTTTCGTAAACCCACGGCAACCAACAATTTGCTGCACTGGGGCAGTTTTCACCCCAAACCACTAAAAGGGGAATACCCACTGGTCAGTATATAAGGGCGCGCAGAAACTGCTCGAGTGATGCGGCCTTCGAAAGGAGAGTCAACTGCTATACCAGCGTTTTAGAGAAGGGGTACCCCAAGCTGAGTTCTACATCGAGCTTATGCTAGAGCAAAAAGTTTAAGAAGGACTGACTTACTTACCAATGATAGGGTGGACGGTGGGGCACAGGTCGTCAGATGCATTGGCACCTTTGATGTTTGTAATAATCAGGTCTTCCAAATCCTTAAAAGACATTGGCACATTTTATGGGCCGATAATGATCTTAGAAATGTTGTGACAGCACATCCTTCAATAACATATCGTAGAGGACAGAATTTGAAGGACCTGCTGGTGCATAGTTTCTTTCAGGTGCCACAATCGGGCACTTGGTTAAAATCGACTACTACTGGTACTTACCCCTGTGGTGACTGTATCTACTGTCCACTGATCCAAAGATGTAAATCCTTCCAAAATCCTGTAGATGGGAAGGAATATGAAATCAGAGATTTCATCAACTGTAAGACGAAGGGAGTTGTCTACGTTGCCAAGTGCCCATGTCTCAAGTTGTATGTGGGAAAAACATCCCAGGAGCTGAGGAGACGTATGGGCCAACATATAAGTAAAATCAACACCAAGTCAGATACCACTCTTTCACGACATGTGAGATTGTTTCATATGAACGACAGCAAGTGCTTACGCTTCTGGGGCATTTGTAAGAAGACTCTGGGTGCCAGGAGGGGTGACCTGGACACCATACTATTACGTGAAGAAACCAAATGGATATATAGGCTGGACAGCCTGAGTCCTAAAGGACTGAATGAAGGTTTCACATATGCATCTTTTTTGTAATATCCGTGATTAATAATTGTGACACTTCGCCTATGCGATCAGTTTTTTCGGATATTAATCCAGTTTTTTGAGCATGTTCTAACATACTAATTGTTCACCTGTGGGTGAGGTAGAACACTTTCATTTTGATGGGCCTAAATTAATAAAAATATATAAAAAATATACTAATGCAGCATTGTATCTATGTAATAAAGGACATAGCACTTGGTCTTAAGCATCCATTAGTAGAAATCAGAAGTGTGGATAAGAGATAAGCTTTTGGTAATGGCAGTTAGCTGGCACAACACAGTAGAATGACTAACAGTACATGGTGTAATGTAACAAAACTTGTAGGTTATTAATTCCATACTATTCAGGATGATTGAACATTGTTGCTATTCCCGATATAATCTATATGTAGTTCTGCGCTCAGTTATGGACACTGCCATGTCCCTGTTGTTCCTTGCTTACCTGTGGTCTATACAATGGGATTACAACATGTTTGCTGACAGAACTGTCTGCCAGTCTAGATAATCAGCACAGTGAAGAGGAGCGCAGTGGCTTCATAACTATCGGGAGGCAATCAGAGTTTTTTTCAAAGTGTTGGAGCAGGGCTTGTTCGCGCAGGACATGCGCAGTATATAGCGAGACGGCTAAAATCGGCTAAGTGCCGGGATATACCAATAGTCGCCTTCGCTTTACTGTCTAAGTGTGGGCGCAGATGAAGCTGCGCAGCAGTTGCGCGTTTGCCTACCATATAGTATAGCGGGGGATAAGTGTGTGCGCATCCTCTATTCGCGCACCACGTCAGTGATGCTAGCGCAAATCGATTGGTTCATTCCCCGTGACAGAGGGTGTGTGAACAGTAAGATACAATGCTGTGATTGGTAACCTCTGCCATCAATCAGTATTAGTGTGGTATAACAAGGCCGCATACACCTGTGGTGAACAATGCTGCCCGTTTCCCCTGAAGAAGCCATGTAATGGCGAAACATGTCGGGGGGCAGTTAGTGTTTTAAAGCTAGTAGTGTAGGTCTCGCTTGAAGTAATAGCAATCGTACAGCATCTTGCGATAAGAGATCAGCGATGTGAGGGAGCAATATGTAATAGTTTGGCTAGGCAGTGATTCAAGTACACACGTGTGTGATTCAGCATTCGAACAAATAGGGTGTTATATAGCACAGTGATTTGATCAGCAATGACTCAAAACTAGTGCTGCATATAGCCAAGACGCCAGCAGGGTGTCTCCCTACACGCCTCTAGTATACCATTTTGGGAGTTAGTGCACAACCCCCCATATGGTTACCCCATAGGCTTGACTAATTCAGCCAAGCGAGACATCACTAGGTTTTTAATGTGTGTCGCTCATTATTTTCAGTATTTAATAAAGGTTATGAACAATACAAAAGTTTTTTAATTTTGATTTTGGGAGATAGTATAGGTTTTGCCTAATAAGGCCTTTGTGTAAAAAAAAAAAAAAAAAAAAAAAAAAACTTCTATAAAACAGCCACTTCGCGGCAGAAGCGCACGTCATATGCGCGCCCTGGGAACACACGAAGTGTGTTCCCAGGGTAACAGTGCAACCAACATTTTGTAAATTGGTAATTAAATATACTGCATGTTTAGTCTTGCAGTTCAAATATGACTGGATCACATATTGCTTATTATTCACGGAGGATCTAAAATGCCTATCAACCTCGTGTGCTCACAGAATATACACTTGCTGTGACCGCACTTATAGCTCCCTTTACTGACCAGCCAAGAGGGTTTATGTATCACCCTCTTGTCCTGGTACAAACTGGGGCTAATCATATTGCCCAGTGTGGGGGCTTTTCGTGCTATGCATTTCACCCCACTTGTCACAATATCCATCTATTGTCTATCGCTAGCAAGAGAGGGTAAGTATTTTTTGATAGTTTTGCAAATTACTGCAAATTCCTCGCTGTATTGCGTGACAAAGGGGGTAAGGTCTGTTTGGATACAGGCAAGCGAGTACATTCAAATGATGGCTTTTTTCGAGAAACACAAAGTGATTTCCTGTCCATAATCGCAACTGCATTTTTGGAGACAGAAACGCATCTGTGTGAATAGGATCTACGAATGAGTCTATTAGTAAGGTTATCAGCTTCTTGAAAAAAAGAAGTTAGATCAGAGCAGTTGCGTCTCGCCCTAATAAGTTCACCTTTGGGAATATTGCGTATTGTATGCGGTGGATGGCAAGAAGTCGCATGTAAAATAGTATTGCTGGCTACACAGATGATATCATCGTAATCTGGCAGGGGACAGCTGAAAGTTTTGCTAATTTTGTGGGACAGTTGAATAACAATTAATTCAATATTAAACGTACCTTCAAGGTGGCTCGTACGAGGATGGAATTTTTGGATGTCATGTTCCATGTGGATTCAGATGGTCGGATGACAACTGATCTGTATAGGAAAGAAACCTCTGTGAATGCTGTATTACATGCCAGCTCTTCACATCCTGGTAATTTGATTAAAAATATACGGAGCAGTTCTCTGCGGCGCTGGTCAATATGCTCATCGGATGTTGCGTTTGAGGTGCAGGCGGAAGATCTGAGGAGAAGATTCAGAGAAAGAGGTTATGGAAAAAGATGTATTGAGAGGGCATACAACAGAGCAAAATTTACCAGTAGAAGAGATTTACTCCATAAAAAGGTAAGACGTGAGGATAAACCAGTGGTCAGATTTATTACGAACTTTAGCTCCAGGTGGAAGGCAGTCAATGCTGCCCTGACCAAATACTGGGATATTCTCACACAGGACCCACAACTACGAGATGTCATACCAGATCATATAACATACCGTAGGGCTTAAAAACTTATGAGACCATCTGACTCGGAGCCTGTATACCCGTAAAGTCCCCAACCCTTTTGGCATAAAAGGAACCCCATAGGGGGAGTAGCGCATGTGGGAAGTGCGTAGCTTGTAGGAACATGGAAATGGCTTCTTATTTCCATAATTTCAATCATGAAAAGACATTCAAAATTACACATACCATCAACTGTGCCACGGTGGGTGTCATATATTGGGCTATCTGCCTGTGTGACCTCATATATGTGGGGATGACGTCACGGCAGTTGAGAAGAAGGGTGAGAGAGCATGTTTTATCTGTCTATGCAGCCAAAGACGAAGAAGATCTAACATCATTGAAAACCCTTCCTTGCCATTTTAACCCTTTAAGGACTCAGCCCTATTTCACCCTTAGGACTTGGCCATTTTTTGAAAATCTGACCAGTGTCACTTTATGTGTGAATAACTTTAAAACGCCTGTACTTACCCAGGCCGTTCTGAGACTGTTTTTTCGTCACATATTGTTCTTCATGACACTGCTAAAATTGGCTCAAAAAAGTAAATGTTTTTGCATAAAAAAATATAAATTTTACCAAAATTTTAAAAAATTTGCAATTTCAAAGTTTCATTTTCTCTACTTCTCTAATACATAGTAATACCCCCAAAAATAGTTATTACTTCACATTCCCCATATGTCTACTTCATTTTTGGAGCATATTGTGAATGCCATTTTATTTTTGGGGGATGTTACATAGCTTAGAAGTTTAGAAGCAAATTTTTTAGAAATTTTCCAAATCCCATTTTTTAGGGACCAGTCCAGGTCTGAAGTCACTTTGTGAGGCTTACATAATAGAAACCACCCAAAAATGACCCCATTTTAGAAGCTACACCCCTCAAGGTATTCAAAACTGATTTTACAAACGTTGTTAACCCTTTAGGTGTTCCACTAGAGTTAATGGCAAATGGACATCAAATTTAAGAAATATTTTTTGGAAAATTTTCCAATATAATCCATGTTTTCCAGGAACAAAGCAATGGTTAACAGCCAAAAAAAACTCAATATGGGTTGCCTTGATTCTGTAGTTTGCAGAAACACCCCATATGTGGTCCTAAACTACTGTTTGGCCAAACGGTAGGACATAGAAGGAGGGGAACGCCATATGGGTTTTGCAAGGCAGATTTTGCGGGACTGGTTTTGTTTATACCATGTCCCATTTCAAGCCCCCTGTTGCACCCCTAGAATAGAAATTCCAAAAAAGTGACTCCACCTAAGAAAGTACACCCCTCAAGGTATTCAAAACTGGGTTTACAAACTTTGTTAACCCTTTAGGTGTTCCACTAGAGTTAATGGCAGATGGAGAAACAATTTCAGAATTTCAATTTTTTGGAACATTTTCCATTTTAATTCATTTTTTCAAGTAATAAAGTAAGGGTTAACTGCCAAACAAGACTCAATATGGGTTGCCCTGATTCTGTAGTTTGCAGAAACATCCCATATGTGGTCCTAAACTACTATTTGGCTAAACGGCAGGACATAGAAGAAGGGGAACGCCGTATGGTTTTTGGAAGGCAGATTTTGCAGGACAGGTTTATTTACACCATGTACCCTTTCAAGCCCCCTGCTGCACCCCTTGAGTAGAAACTCCATAAAAGTGACCCCATCTAGGAAACTACAGGATATGGTGGTTGTTGTTTTGGTACTATTTTAGGATAAATATGATTTTTGGTTGCTCTATATTACACTTTTTTGAGGCAAGATAACAAAAAATTTTAATTTTAAAATTGTTTCTACATTCGCCATTAAGTTTTGTGGAACACCTAAAGGGTTAATAAAGTTTGTAAAGTATTTTTTGAATACCTTGAGGGGTGTAGTTTCTTAGATGGGGTCACTTTTTTGGAGTTTCTAGTCTAGGCTACATCAGGGGGGGCTTCTAATGGTGTAAATAAACCAGTCCATCAAAATCTGCCTTCAAAAAACCATATGGCGTTCCCTTTGTTCTATGCCCTGCCTTGTGGCTATATAGCCATTTACGACCACATTTTGCAAACTACAGAATCAGGGCAATAAATTTTTAGTTTTGTTTGGCTGTTAACCCTTGCTTTATGACCGGAAAAAATCGATTGAAATGGAAATTTAGCCCAAAAAATTGTGTTTTTACATTTTTTTATTTTTTTCGCTGTTCATCCAGGGGGATTGGGTTACATGTTATTTTTATAGGGCAGATTCTTACGGACATGGAAATACCTAATATGTCTACTTTATATAATTTGTTTAGATTTTACACTATATTATCAGTTGAGGAACACAAATTAAATAATTTTAGTATCTCAATATCCTGGGAGCTACATTTTTTTTTTGGTTGGGTGACTGTCTAATATAGGGGCTCATTTTTTGCGGGATAAGATGGCGGTTTTATTGGCACTATTTGGGGGTGCATATGACTTTTTGGTCGCTCGCTATAACACTTTTTTTGATGTTAGTTGACAAAAAATGGCCTTTTACAAGGTTTTTCTTTTTTTTATTACGCTGTTCATCCGGGGGGGTTGGGTTACATGTTATTTTTATAGGGCAGATTGTTACGAATGTGGAGATACCTAATATGTCTACTTTATATAATTTGTTTAGATTTTACACTATATTATCATTTGAGGAACACAAACTAAATAATTTTAGTATCTCCATATCCTGGGAGCTACATTTTTTTTTTTGGTTGGGTGACTGTCTAATATAGGGGCTCATTTTTTGCAGGATGAGATGGCGGTTTAATTGGTACTATTTGGGGTTGCATATGACTTTTTAATGGCTTTTTATTACACTTTTTGGGATCCAAGGTGAAAATAAAAATGTATTTTTTTACATAGTTTTTATTTGATTTTTTTGGACGGCATTTATCGAGGGGCTAGTTTATTGGGTATATTTATAGACAAGTTTTTTACGTATGCGGTGATGCCCAATATGTATGGTTCTTATACTTTGGAGACACTAAGCAGGCATCCTCAAACTGCAGCCCTCCAGATGTTGTAAAAATACAATTCCCACTGTAGGTTGTCTGGGCATGCTGGGAGTTGTAGTTTTACAACATCTGGAGGGCCGCAGTTTGAGGATGCCTGCACTACAACTAATATTTTTGTGAAAAAATTTGTTCCCGTGTCTCCAAAGTCTGAGAGCCATAGCTTTTATGTTCTCTAGGGACTGTCGGGAATTATAAAAATTTAGTACTCCATGGAAGTGTGATACTCCCTGAAGCAATTGATAACGCAGAGGCCCGGATGATCGGGGGTCAGCACCCTGGGTGGGTTTAGGGTCTCACAGCTAAATGCTGTGGACCCTAACCACCACAGGCAGCACTGAAATAAATGTGTTTTTATTTTTCCTAAACACTAACTGTCCCTTCTAGCCCTGCCTAAGATACCTCTCCCTCACTGACCCTAACTTACCTCATGGAGGAGGGTGATGGAGCCGCTGGGAGGGGGGTCACAGGAGCGGTGCTGGAGCGGTGCTGGAGCGGTGCGGGAGCGGTGCATGCACAATCCTCACTCGGCAGCAGCAGGAAGAGGAGGGAAGAGGAGGGGAGAGAGGAGCGCCGGGAGTTTGAATCTCCCGCCTCTCTCCCCGGACCAATCAGATCCCAGCACCGCCACAACCGTCCCCAATTCAAGAACGGGGATTGGTGGTGTGATATCACACCACCGATCACCGTTCTTTTCCGGTTCATCGTGTCACCGGAGACCCGAATAGACCGGAAACGCAGCAAACCGCAGGTCTGAATTGACCTGCGGTTTTCTGCGATCGCCGATACGGGGGGACATGACCGCCTCGGCTGTAGACAGGATGCCCGCTGAATGATTTCAGCGGACATCCTGTTACTATTAACCCCTGCTGCGCCGCACTTACATTTTAAAGTACCGGTACGTCATGGGTCCTTAAGGACTCGGAAACCATGACGTACCGGTACATTATGCGTCCTTAAGGGGTTAAGGAAAGGCACAAATCAGATGGATCTCTGTTGCGAGTCAGAGGAATTGATAGGATCATCATGTCACCAAGAGGAGGTAATTTAAAGAAGATCCTCGCTCAGAGAGAAATAAACTGGATTTTTCTCCTCAATACAATATCACCTCATGGTCTAAATGAGGGTACTTCTTATAGATGTTTATCTTTGAGACATGGGATGACATCTGCCTCTTACTATGGGAATGTCCAGTATATACGTTGTATCCCACATTTTAGTCCGCGTGGCCTTTGTGTTTTTGGAGCATATTATATATAGATTTGATTCTGAGTTTGTTGGCGTAGACTTCTATGCTGGCCTGCTCCTCTCTTTTGCTTATCCTCCTGTGGCCTGGTGATATACACTGACGTTTACGGATATTTGTTTTTAATCTCCAATTTTTAATTCTTATTGTGTGGTTTAATACAACATATATTATGTATTGTTTTAATTCCATATATCCATATTTTACAGATCATTTTGGTTGTTGATGGGATGATAGACTAGAGATCCCTTTGGACACATGAAGGATTTTTGTTTGGACTATGGGATCGGGCAAATTTGTCATCTTTCACATTTTTATACATTGAACACCGCACCTAAAGGGACTGGGGATCTTTTATATAGTTCAACTTTGTGGGGCGCAACCTTTGAGATGATGGGGCGGCATTTATTATGCATATGAATTAATACTTCTATGTACTATGGCTTGTCGAAGTTTTTTTATAAAAAAGTTTTTTTCTATATAATATATACTATTTGGATGGTCATATGTATTTATATTTGTAAATGTACTATCACTTACCTTTGTGCAATGGTTTTTACACTAAGCACTGGTTTTGTCACTTTTCACTTTTTTTTGCATGTTCACAATGCACTGAGCACTTTAAGCACCGGCACCTTCACCGACCACTTATGCACTAGCACTTTTTGTGTATGTCACAATATATATATATTTTTTGTATGAATTAATAATATTTTCATGATAATTATATTTATTGTCTTACACTTTGATTATAACTTTGCATAAGGAGTAGATGTTTGTTTGATATATTGGGTGTGTAGTAGAATGTCACATGACCGGAATGTGATCATGTGACGACATATGACCTTTTTAGTATAGGGTGATATATTTTTATAATAATATGCACTTTGATGCACTTATATACAGGATAACTCTATGCACACGGATTTACATGTGAAACCAACTGACAGAAATACATTATTACATTTTACAAGCTGTCATCCTAGAAAAATGATAAATTCACTCCCATACAGTCAAATGATAAGAGTCAAACGGATTATTGATATAGAAGATAAAACAGATGTGGCCCTACAGACAATGAGCGAATCTTTTGCTCAACGGGGGTACCCCAGGTCCCTATTGAATAGGCATATGACGAAGGTAAAAACTATCCCAAGGGAAGAATTAAAAAAGGAAAGAACTAAGCGAGGGATGGATAGGATCCCTTTTGTGACTACATACAATGAGTTTTCTCCAAAAATTGAACAAATTATTAGAAGGCATTGGGGGTCTATACAAAGTGAGTTCCCTCAAATAGAGTCTTTTAAGAATGCTCCAGTGATGTCATATAGGAGAACTAAGAGTATTAAAGATCAACTAAAGATCTGCGGTTCATGATTCTTGAACATATAGAGGTGTCTAAAAGAGGAGGTGATAGGGAGGCTCGCCTCAAAAAATGTGAACTGAAGTGGATCTTTAGTCTCAACACGTTGAAGCCTATGGGGCTCAACGTGGATTTTAGGGTTACGGTATGTTCAGATAAAGATCTTTCTGGGGTACCTTTGAAGCCTAGACTCATGTTAGCCTTTTGGTTTTCGGATTGTTGTAACAGGTGAATTATGCAATTTTTTATATAACTTGTGGTTATCTTCAAAAAAATGCTTTGTGAGACTAGACTGCTAGAGAGAAGCTGGAAATGATAGGAGGTATTTTATGTCTAGGGCTGGTATACATTTTATGATAAAGATAATGTATTGGCACAATCTAAGTTCAGGGTGATGCGACTCCATTTATAATAGTAGATTCACAATGGGTGGATATATGGATACGGGATTGATCCTATGAATGTTGATATTGATACACGTTTGCCTGATTTATTGCCCCTTAGTGACATGGACGAGTCCGCGGTGGAATGAGGATGCGCAGGCGCGATGATTCAGTCGTCGCGAGCGCGGCTCTTCCCGCGAGACAAGACATGGATACAAGGAGGCATACGTCGGGAGGAGTGTAGGGCATGCGCAATGAGAAAAGACGCACGCCGAGCAAGGTAAAGTCTCCATCTTCAGTGGACATATGTAAAGTGATTGATGCCAAGGTAAAGTTAATTCGCATAACTACTGTTCTCCTATTTTATTTTCCAGCATGTCCTGGATATGATGCAAGCCAGGTTTTCTCTTTTTATGTATATGCACAAGAGCACTTTCACTTTTTGTACCATGTACCTTATTATACACAACCAGTTGTTCCAGTGGAGCGGGATGTGGAGCTCCTTGGATGAATTTTGCACAGAATGAACTAATGACACATTGGACTTTGATATCTGTATTATTCACTTGGCTTGAAAATGGCTCTGTGAGAGAGCTGAAACGTTGCTGTGTTAACATGTGTGAATAAACACTATTTTGTTCACTTTTACCTAAGGAGTGCTGCGCCAATTTGTTGTAGTTATATATATATATATATATATATATATATATATATATATTAGTTGTTGGTCTTTTAATCAACTAATAAAGCTTTGAAAATGTTATTGCATGTCCTATTACGGTTATTTGGTGATGTATCATATAGTCACGCATTGTACTGTGATTGAGTTGCGTTGGCATAACTTCTTAATCTGTCGGCATCAATCATCTCAGAGGACCAAATTAATGTGCTTAAGAGGTGTTTATCCTTTTCCCCAACGCATCATTTCAATCTGTACTGAACTATTCTGGATGTGAACAGGTTTGCAAGAAACCTTACGCTTAAAAAGCATTTTTCTGACATTCCTTTGGACCCTATTGTGTCCGGTGAGTACGTCTCCTGTCCTACTCAGGTTATGGAGAACTCTTTCCATGATCATATTGATATGCCTACTCTTGATACACCTATTGTTGATATGCCTATTGTTGATACCCACATGCTGCCTTCTAGTGGTATGACATTTATGGAGTTGGTTCACTGCAATACCAAGTTACAGGGGATGAGAATAAGGCAAGACAATCTTGGTTCTAGTAATGCTTTTAGAACATCCAATAGGGATTTCTACCCAATACAATCTAGATCACTTCACTTAGATCGCTACCAAGAATTAGTGGAGAGGGATCTTGTTCTCCTCCATGATAAAATCAAATGTAAAAAACAGGGTAGCCAGCTTTCAAAACATCATATTCTAACACACAATGAACAAAGGGCACTGCATGACCTAAAGGACAGGGATGACATTATTATCAAAGAGGCTGACAAGGGAGGAGCGGTTGTTATCCTGGATGTTGATGTCTACAAATCACAAATACTGAATATGCTTAATGACACCAAGGTATATGCACGCCTGAGTAGCAGCCCTCTCCTCCCTTTTCAGTCTGAAATGCTTAAAATACTCATGATGGGCTTTGAACTTGGCTTTCTCAGCAAGAAAGAAATGGATTATATATATATATATATATATATATATATATATCTATATACAGCATCCGGTTGTATCTATTTTCCATGCACTTCCTAAGGTCCACTAAGGATACCTTCCCTCCCCCACTAAGACCTATAGTGGCAGGGATAGGCTCCTTTCGGAACGGCTGTTTAAGTGGATTGATACACTCTTGCAGCCTTTGATCCCATTCATTCCAGGTTTCTTGCAGGACACTAGGTCTGTTCTACAGACCTTTTCCTCCTTTGAGTGGAAAATGATTATGTGGGTCACTGCAGATGTTGGGGCCCTCTACACCAATATCCCATCATATTGTCACTACAATAGTTTCTCAATAGGTTCAGTGATTATTCTGATGAATTGCAGGAGTACATGGTTATGGTGGTTGACTTCCTCCTCCGCACAATTTTTTTATGTTTGATACTCAGTTTTATTTATTAGGTATTGGGGTGTCAATGGGGCCAAGTTCTCTCCCTCCACATCTAATATATTTATGGCGTGGTGGAAGGACACTTTCTTCTCATCGACACCCACCTTTTTCTGGTCAGCTTCAGTGGTATGGTCGCTACATCGATGACCTGCTTCTTTGTGTGGTCTGGCGATGTGGCAATCGTACTCACTGTTTTCTGACTATTTGAATTTTTGTTTGAACTCCTATTTCTTTTAATTTACAATATGACCTGCATAGTATAAATTTTTGGATTTGTGCCTGAGAGGGGACACGGCCACCTCCCAAGTTCTCACTGCCACGTATAGAAAAGAATTAGCCGGGCAATACTATTTTACATTAGTGATGAGCGTAGGTGCTATATTCGATTTCTCGACGAATTCGCGAATATTCGAATGAATATTCGTTTCATATTCGTCGAAATCGAATATTCGTCATTTTTTCTAGTTATCGCGATTAACATGCGATTTAAATAATCGCATATTGCGATTTGTACTTAAGGCTACTTTCCTATTGGTTTCATATCTAGAATTAGCGAGATGACTAATATGACGAATGTATTCTGTCTATTCTTCAAAACGAAGATAACGTAGTATTCTACATCTTCGCTTAGCTACTCTATTCGTCAACTTCGCTAATTTAGCAATCAAATAGGAAGGTTGACTATAGAGACAGCTGTGTTAAATTCGCTATGCGTATTTTTTTTTTTTTAATAAATAGAATACTTATAATAATTTTATCAAGTAATATAATTATTGTATTAAAAAAATCGCATAGCTAATTTAACACAGCTGTCTCTATAGTCAGTCAACCTTCCTATTTGATTGCTAGAATTAGCGAAGTTGACGAATAGGTAGCTAAAACGAAGATGTAGAATACTGCTATCTTCGCTTTGAGGAATATGACGAATACATTCGCCATATTCGCTATTCGCTAATCTCTACCAAGCCAACCATAACTTCTGTGTCATGGAGCGTCCCCATCACCATGGGAACGCCTCCATATACTAAAATGTACTGTCGGATTTGAGGAATTACGTTGAAATCGCAATGCGATTAATCTAAGTTATATTAATCGCATTGCGATTTCAACTTAGAGCTGGGTTTATAATGGGTCAGCTTGCTAGAATTAACGAAGTTAACGAATATGGAATATAGCAGTAGTGTTAGTTGAAATCGCAATGCGATTAATTTAACTTAAAGTATTCGCATTGATGTATTTCAACTTAGCACTGCTAGTGCATAGCTATATTCCATATTCAGTAATTCTAGCCTATGTAAGATAGCAGTGTTAAGTTGTAATCGCAATGCGATTAATATAACTTGAATTAATCGCATTGCGATTTCAACGTAATTCCTCAAATCCGACAGTACATTTTAGTATATGGAGATTCTCCCATGGATGGGGACGCCCACATGAGCACGGAAGTCGGCAGAAGCGGCAACGGGCACTGACTAGAGCAGCCAGGAAGCCAGGAATCCTCAGGACAGGTAAGAACTACTTTTGGGAAGTAGGAAAGAAAAAAATATAACTAAAAAAAAAAAACGAATATTCGAAATAGCGAATTTATAGCGCTATATTCGAAATATTCGCGAATTAGCGAAGTGCCGATATTCGCTAAAAATTCGCTCGAATATTCAGGCCAACACTATTTTACATGCGACTTCTTGCCATCCACCGCATACAATACGCAATATTCCCAAGGTGAACTTATTAGGCGAGACGTAACTGCCCTGATCTAACTTCTTTTTTCAATAAGATGATAACCTTACTAATAGACTCATTCAGATCCTATTCCACACAGATGTGTTTCTGTCTCAAAAACGTAGTTGTGATTTTTGGACAGGAAATCACTTGTGTGCCTGTGGATAAGTGGGGTGAAATGTATAGCACGAAAAATCCCCACTCAGCAAAGGGAGCTATTAGTGCTTCTCAGCAAGTGCATATGCTGTGAGCACACGAGGGCTGATAGGCATTTTAGATCCTCCATGAATAATAAGCAATATGTGATCCAGTCATATTTTAATTGCAACACTAAATATGCAGTATATTTAATTACCTGCAAGTTTTGCAATTTACAAAATGTTGGTTGTACTGCTGATGAAATCAAGACTAGGATCCGTAGCGCATCTCTGATGTCCCACACTACTGAAGCTGCAATGTATTAGCGGCAAGCTTACACTTTGTGCACATGGGGGCGACACATTAGACTAGAGATGAGCGAACACCTGGATGTTCGGGTTCGAGAGGTTCGGCCGAACTTCCGGAAATGTCCGGTTCGTGATCCGAACTCAACCCGAACTTCATCCCGAACCCGAACCCCATAGAAGTCAATGGGGACCCGAACTTTTGGGCACCAAAAGGCTGTAAAGACACCCAGAGGGATAATATACCGCAATAAACGCATTAGCATTACAACTTTGAGCTAACGATCACCATGGGAACGCTTCTCCAGTAGAATGTACTGTCGGATCTGAGAATTAAGTTGAAATCGCAATGCGATTCTTATATATTTGCTTAATCGCATTAGTATTTCAACTTAGCATTGCTAATAATTCCATCCATATCGCTAACTTACTGAGTCAGTGTTAACGAATATGGATGGAATTATTTAGCAATGCTAAGTTGAAACGGCAATGCGATTAAGCAGATATATAATAATCGCATTGCGATTTCAACTTAATTCTCACATCCGACAGTACATTCTACTGGAGGAGGCGTTCCCATGGTGATCGGTAGCTCAAAGTTGTAATCGCAATGCGATTACAAATACATAAGAATCGTATTGCGATTCCAACTTTTTAGTACTCAACTTTAAAATCGCACACCACTTTAAGTTCCAAAGTTGCAACCGCGTCGAATAGAACTTAAAGCTGTCCCTTAGTCAGTTTTAGTATTGGTGTTGTAATAGAAGTTACATTCGCACGTAATATAACTTAGAGCAATACAGTCAACTTTACACTGTTAGTTTTATTATAGCGATAATA